>LOEQ01003284.1:206334-227220 GCA_001685075.1 Bramus lutescens | reverse complement strand
GGAAATGGGAGGAGGTGGAAATTTTTAATAAAAAAGTATTAAAAAAAAGAAAAGGGAAGAAGAGATTAAAAAAAGAAACATAAAAATGAAATCTACACTATTTCTCAACTAAAGCAAATACTTGAAAGTAAACAATATGAAGCAATTATAAATCCAGCTGGAAACACTGATTCATTCCAGAATCATTTCTTCTTGTAAAAAAAAAAATTCCCCTTAAATTCTACTAAACAAGCATCTATCCTCTCAAGTCTATGTTATTTCCTAAGATTTAATATTCTTCACCAAAACATTCCTAAACTATCTATATTGTTTTTCATAATAGTTACTGTACAGAGATTCAACCAAAAAGAGTAACAAGAGATTTATTAATATTTCTTAGAACTCTTTTAAAGAAGAGCATGTATATCAGTGTAAAACACTATCTGCAAAGTTTTGCTGCAAAAGCAATTTAGAAAATATTGCTAGGTATGAGTTCAATTAATATACAATATCATTATACAAAAAATTAATAAACATAGGTATGTATTAAATCTTTAACTTTGAGAGTGAATATTTGTTCTTGGATCTATGGTTCAAAGAGATCTGGTAAATGCTGCAAAGAAAAAATTCTAATTAGCTGATGTTGAATCAATAACAGATCATTTAAGAGTCAATACTAGTATTATTTTAATAGTTCTAGTTAAATAATAATGACTCCCAGTAATCTTTTTCTTATAAGTTCAGGCAAGCAATATTTAAAATTCTCCCAAGTTTCATCTAAAAAAAAAAACAACTCATGAAGGTGCTGGGGAGATGGCTCAGTGGTTGAGAGCACCGACTGCTCTTCCAGAGGACACGGGTTCAATTTCCTACACACACTGCAGCTCACAACTGTTTGTAACTCCTGTTTCAGGGGATCTGACCTCTTACAGACATACATGCAGGCAAAACACCAATGCACATGAAATAAAAATAAATTTTAAAAACTCATGAGAATTTAGTACATTCAAACTATAAGGGTTAAAGGGTCAGGGCAGATATCATTTTACTTTGAGACCTAAGCAGAGAGAACTTAACTGAGATTCAATCTTAACAATAATAACTGTTTCAGACATTTTAAGACCATTGTTATTGCATTTGTAATTATTTGAAAAACAATGTATTAGTATGCTACTATTCATAAATTCTTAATAAACCACCAAAAACAAGTAAGCATGGTGCTGGGGAAGAAATGTCAGGGGGCAATTTCAGATAATGAATGATACAGCACTTATTAATTCTCTAAAAGGGCAAAATAATTCAAATGGTGTTCTCTTCCTTATGTCTGTGTCCATTACTCTTAAATTCTTCTCTTAATAAAATATACATGCACATGTAATGTCTGATCAAAGATATGCATTAATAAGAGTCAAGAAAATTACTTCGTTAGTAAGTATTAAATAGAATATAGCCACACTCTATAAGGCATATTTATTTTCTTTCCAGAAACATAAGAGACCATCACTGCTATTCATATTTTTTAAATCAGGAAACTTAAAACACTTAACAGAAAATGTGTAAAATCTTTTTATTTATCAAGACCTAGACTATAACATTTTCTCCCTAACATTAAGTATTTTTCCTAACAAATTATTTTATTTAAAAGCATCTGAGACACAATAGATGTGCACTAAAGTATTTGCTAAATTTTATTGAGTTCAGACAGACAGAATTACATAAGACTGTGCTGTGGCTATGACTTCAATGAGCTCACTAAAAGGTGGCTTCACTGTGCAGACAAAAGATCCCAGTTAGGAAGGGGGATTAAAAGGTCAAATTGCCCAATCCTACCCATCAGTTGCTACTGTGAGCTCAGGTCAGTTATTTCACCTCCGTGACAAGTGTTTCAACTTGTTGGAAATAATAGAAGTAGACAGAAAAGGGTATTGTGAGAATTAAGTGGAATACTATAGGTAATGCTGTTAGCATAATACCAAAATACCATAATAATCAGTTCAATAAGGTGTAACTGGCCAGGTATGATGGCACAAACCTGCAATCCCAGCATTGGGGAGGCAGAGACAGAGGAATTTGAACTTTGAGATCATCCTGGTCTACATAGTGAGATCCTATCTCAAAAAAACAGAAGATAGAGAACGGCTGTTTAATATATAGCTATATCTATTTTATGCAGACATGCTTACAGATATATAAATATGTTTGAAAACACAAGTGTTTATATATACACGTTTTGTTAGTAGTATTTTATATTTTAAATATTATTTTTGAAATGTATTGTTATTAAAAAATATAAAGTGATTATGGTTAACTAAATTTCTGTATTGAAATAAGGATATACTTCTCTATTCAGAAAATGTCCCTTTATTCAGTTTTCTGGAAGACAAAAAACCAAAGTATCAGCAGTTCATACATCATGAATAACACTAAACATTTTTAAATGGTTATGGAGTAAGGAGGTTGTTGAAAATGATTCCATTTCTCTGAGGAGATAAAATCAAAATACAGGTCTATATCATAATTACCACAATTTTTATTTCACTTCTCTAGAATGGTAATCAGAGACTCAAGGAGAGGACTATTGATTTTTTAAGTTAAACATGGAAATTTACACGTATCTACCTATATGTATCTCAAAATATTTATTTTCTCATGGTATAGGCTGAAGTAGCCAAACAGAAGGAAAAAAGAACAAAGAATACAACAAGCATTGTCTGTGTATTCACCGCCCAGTAAGATCCGAAGGCAACTGTCCAACTAACCAGTCGAAGCATAAACTTAAATCTTCAGACCTAAGACCCAGTCTACTCTCTATTTTCCCTTTTACCTGGCTTTATTGTATAGGTGTCACCTACCGGTTACAAGGATGGCCTTAACAAAAATGGCCAGGACTCCCCAGAGCAGCAAGTGGGTCGTCTTCATCTTGTCTTCACTTTTGAAACACTAAAGCCAGAAAGTCAGGGCCAAGGTGTGTGTCTATAAGAAGCGTGCAAATGATGCTGCTTCTGCTTTCTTAAAATAACACCCCAGGCATCAGGCAAGCTGCAATCACAATTGTGGTTCAGGTTTGAGCTGTATTCTACCCTGGAAAGAAGCATGTGGTTCAGATTTAGGTATTTGCTTCTAATCTAAAGCTTTGCTGCAAAGCCAGGGTTTGATGAATCATTTGTGTTTTGCATTTATGCTACAGCAATGTATAAACCCCAAGCCTAATAAGAAGTGGAGTCAGAATTCTATTGAGAATGTTTAACTATGAGTTCTCAACTTTATCATCTGCATATACTTATTAGCCTTCATATCAAATATTTTGCATTTTTCATGACTGTAACAAGAAGCGCAGGGAAAGAGAAGAAAAAGAATGAAGGAATAGAAGTAACAAAGGCTTTTCAGGTTTCTAATTGTATATTGTTTCAGTTTCTCTGATAGCCTTGAATTAACCAAATTATCATACTTAAACATCCATGCGTTTACTCGTACCACTTTCCGTTTATTTTATAAGTTCAGACACAAAAGTAGAATTTGAAACTGAAATTTGGTCCTGAACCAATGTTACATTTTACTCTGCTAGGACTGAGACAGACTTTCTGCTTTCCCCCTAGTAATTCCTTCTTGAACCATGCACTACGACATTACCATGTTGTCTCAACAAAAAGCTGAATCACTGGAATATTTGTCTCAAATTTTTTCATTTAATTATTGTGAAATTTAAAAACAAAAAAAGAAACCTGAGTTTCTACTCCTACCTTCAACACCCTAGAATTTCTTGTCTTGGAAACAGGACGGCTACATTTGTATTCAATATCAACAAATGTGTATTATTTTGGCTCTTATCTATAATCCTCTAAAAGTATCCTAAAACTTTGAGCGGTAATGAACAATACTTCAGGTTCATAAGCAGGCAGCCTAAATGACGTAAGTGACAGAGGTTTGAAACTCTAGCACGTAATTACACTCTTCAGAGAACCTGCGGTGAGGGGTTGGGGAGACAGTTTAACAGGTGAGAGCACTGGCTGCTCTTCCAGAGGACCTGGGTTCAATTCCCAGCACCCACAAGGCAGCTTTTAACTGTCTGTAACTCCAGTTCCAGAGAGTCCAGCACCATCTTGTGACCTCCACAGGTAACAGATATGTATGTAATACACAGACATACATACAGGCAAAACCCTGTACACACAAAAAAAAATTAAATTTTAAAAAGAATCTTTAGTAAAAGTCTAGCAAAAGCAAAGTCTCAGGTACTATTACAAATGATGCAACTGTACCATCAGTGTGTATTCTCACCAGGCAGTGGTGGCGCATGCCTTTAATTCCAGCACTTGGGAGGCAGAGGCAGGCGGATCTCTGTGAATTCAAGGCCAGCCTGGTCTACAGAGTGAGTTCCAGAACAGCCAGAGATACACAGAGAAATCCTGTCTTGAAAAAAAAAGTGTATGTTCATTTTAATACTACTCTGAATGGGACTTAAAAATTACTTAGGTGTAAGAAAAATTGGTTCTCCTGGTTCTGAGTGTGGTGGTGCACGCCTGTAAACAAGAGTTCAGGCCTATGCAGCAAAACTCTGACTCCAGAAGAAAGGAAAAGGCGAGAAGAGAGGGACACGGGGAGGGAGGGCATGACTGGAACCACAGCAACAGTTTTATCTATCAGAAAGCAAACAGATCTATATGGATATTTGGGGTAGTTACGGAAATCAAAACAAATATCAACTATTTTAAGTTCATTGCCCCAACTCTAGTTTCTAGACGACTGACTCATTTCTATAACAGAGAGAATGTGAACTATGACTGATGGGTGAACGGAGCTGAGCACTCAGCCTCCTAAAATCCCAGCACTTGAGAAGTAGAGGCAAAAAGAGCTCATGAGTTCAAGGCTTGACTACATAGCAAATCTAAGGTCAGTCTGAGCTACATGAGACCCTGACTCCCTCTTACCCCCAAAAGTTAAGTGAATATTTTAAGTCACTGTTTCCTTGAAAATATACTCGTTTCAACTGCCTCCCTCAAGCAACTTGGAGACATCCCTGGGGACAGCAATGTTTTCTCAAAATCTTTTGTATAAAAGCAAAGAATATATTTGTGATTACTAACATAAAGGAAAGCTCTGGGCTTGGTGTTTCTGTCTCTAAATCCTATCTCCCCCACCCCCCAGGGTTTCTCTGTAGCTTTGGAGCCTGTCCTGGAACTCATTCTTTAGACCAGGCTGGCCTTGAACTCACAGAGATCTCTGCCTCCCAAGTGCTGGGATTAAAGGTGTGTGCCATCACCACCCTGCTTTTGTCCTCTTAATTGTGTAGTTTACTGTCTACATGTAAACTACACATCTAACTGTGAACAGGGCGCTGTACTGTACTGTTGTCAAAGGAAGGGAGTAGCCTAAGCTGGCGATATAGGGTCTAAAACCAGTGTTTGCCTGTGCATTCTAGGGATCATCCCTAAAATCACTTGAAATATTGGTTAAAATAGGATTTCCTGTTTACACTGAGACAATTTCTGGAGATATGGCCCAAGAATATGTGTTTTCAAAGGGCACCCCATTTGACTCTGACACACTTTAAAGTTTGAAAACTGGTGGATAAGAAGCTTATGGGCAGAGTGGGCACCAGCATTAAGTATTTATGAAGGAGCGTGAGTTAAAAAAGATTAAAATTTTAAATCAAATAGTATCACACTGAAAAGAAGTTAGCTGAGATGCTGTTTGGTTTAGGAGGAGGGGTTATCATATCTTCCTATGTTATCCTAGCTGGCCTGGTACTCACTATGGAGCCAGGTTGGCCTCAAACTCTGAGTGATCCTCCTATCAAAGCTTCCTGAGTGCTGGAGTTATAGGCCTATGTCGTCACAGTTGGCTTCTCATGATTAATACTTTAAAAGTGGGGATTTAGATGTGAGATTTGGCCATGGCCCTAAGTATCAGACCAACATCATAATCTTTTTGAATCAATCTTTTGCAGATGGGCCTGTTAATTTTTTCTCTCAATTTCACAATATATGAAAACATGACACATGTGCTATCAGATTTAAATTATTAAGAAACAAGTTCAATGGGGTAATGCAGGAGAATTTTCCATGATATACCCCTAAAGTCTTATCTACAACCAGCAACAACCCATTAATAAGTACATTTGTGTGTAGCAATTCATCACAAGTTATGTTATATATACATATGACCACAAAGACAGAAATTTTGTGTTTTCTTGTTGTTGTTGCTGCTGCTGCTGTTTCAGACAGGGTCTCACAATGCACCCCAGACTGAACTAATACTTAACTGTATGGTTCCGTCTGAGCTTGAACTCCAGCCTCAGCCTCAGAAGTGCTGGGATAACAGGCATGAGCCGCCAAAGCCAGCTTCAGACAAAAATTTCCTTTTTCATCCACAAAGGAACAGTGAGTTAGCAGCAATATATCCAATCCCTCCTTTAACCTCTATCTTCAGTACCATTGCCCTGTGAAAGCCTCTTCATATAAAGGGATCTTGATGGCACCCTGGCATTCTGCCACTTAAACACTTTAAGAAGTGATATTTTAATAGCCTTCCTGGCTGTAAGTCTAAGTCAGAAGAGAAATCTCTTAATTTTCTTTTTAATGGATTATGTTCTACATTTAGTGTAATGCTGCATATTTCTCATTTGTCCTAGAACTACAAGTGGAAAAAAACAAGTTTTAATAATAAGTAAAATTTCCCAATCAATCACAACAAATAATAAAAGCAAAGCACACATTAAATCTTGAACTAAATGTCAGTCTGTAAATTTCAAGTAACCTGATAATCTTTTAGATTTTAAAAGTAAGTTCTGGTGTTAGAGAAATGGTTCAATAGTTAAGAGTACTGGCTGTTCTTACAGAGGACCTAAATTTAGTTCCCAGCATCCACATGGCAGCTAACAACCATCTGCAATTTTAGTTCCAGGGAATTTGACCCATTTCCTGGCTTACTTGGGTACCTAGCACACATGGTACATAAACATGCAAGCAGACAAACACCTAGATACATTAACAAAATACCTTTTAAAAACTAACTTCTTAGCATTTCCAAAATGCTACAAAAGGTACAATATAATGTGAACCTTTAATATGTTTGATAGTACCTTTGGTTATTTATACATGAAGTAAAAGAGAATAATAACCCTTCAAATTCTCTTATTACCTTCTTTCACTTTCTTGGCATTCTTAGAAACAGACTCTAAAACACGCTGATTTTAAAAAGGAAAAAGTAACAATTTTAAAAGAAGACTAACAGGCATACTTGAGACACTGTATAACACATGCAATTATAGAGGAACTTCACAGCTATGTTTATAACCAAGAACCCCTAACACCAGAAGTCCACAATTAATTGACACTCTCATGAGGACAATACATGAAGAGAAAACTGACATGGGAGATTTCTCTCCCCTCAAACACAGCTCATTGTGTGGATATGATAGTGAGCCATCAGAAACATAGCATTTACCATGTCTCCACACAAACTCTTTCTCTAGCTTTTATAACATTGACACAAAAGACAAAGCAGAAATAATTGTTGGATCAACTCAGAGAAGTAAACTAAGGGAAGATTCTTTTAGCACTGGAGGGAAGGAAAATCTTTAAAGTAGAGAAAGTTGCAGAAAGTAAGACAAAGCATTTGTAAATGAAAACTCTGATGTCCCTATAAAACACGTGACAATTATTCATTATCAGTACAACATTAAACAAACTAAAACTTCCCAAATGTCCCTGGTTACTAGTGGAGGATAAAGGAGATTTCAGCTGGTCATGGTATCTCACTCCTGCAATCTCAGCACTCATGTGGCTGATATAGAACTGCCATGAGTTCAAAGCCAGCCTAGGCTACAAAGTGAGATGCTGTCTGAAAAGGGAAGGTGATTTATCCTATTTCAAAACTGAGCTAAAACCTTTGTTCTTACTGACAATCTAACTTCCTGACTAAGATCCTTGGTGTTTTTAATCAATATTCTACAAGGGCCTGTCTTCCCAGACATTATACTTTGATGGGTGAGACAGACAAGAAAAAGAAAGTTAAATAAATACTCACACATTGTGGTAAATGCTCCAAAAGAAATCTGCACAGGAATAAAATGCGAACGTGTAGGGCAGAGTTGGGGTCTGATATAGATCATCAGACACTGTACTTTGGAAAGGCTCTGAGGAATCACATCTAGACAGAAGCATGAACTAATATGAACAGAAGATGAAGTTTATGCTAGCATCACAAATAATCACACAGAATGATTTAAAACACCATCATTGATTATTTCCAGAATTATATTATATCCCTAGATAGGCTAGGCTAATGAGTCCACTCCAGGTTTGCACTGTAGACTAAAGTGTCCATCAACCTAAGCTGGGGATATTTGTCATGATGGATATTGAACTGGAGGGCTATGCGCTGGACAGCAGTCAATCACCAAGCTACATTCCTTTCCCCCAGACTCTCATCTCAACACACTGAGAGATAATCCATTTTCAAGCTTATTCAAATTTTTGGCAGAATTCATGCCTTACCATTGTTAAGACCTACTCCCCATTTCCTTGCTGGCTAAAAGTTCTTCTGAGCTTCTAGAAGTGAGTGCCTGCCCTGACTTGTAGTCCCTTATCATCAAAATCAGCAAATGAGGTCAGAAGAGGGCATCAGATCCCCTGGAACTGGAGTTATGGATGGCTGTGAGCCACCATGTGGATGCTTGGAATAGAGCCTGGGTCTCCTGAAGAACAACATATGCCCTCAACCATTAAGTTATCTCTCCTGCACAAGGCATGGACAGTTTGAAGGACCATTATTCTGCTGACTACAGAAACAAAAAGCACTGCTACAAGGTAAAAACAGCAAGTAAATGGCATTTGATGGGGAAGGCACGGCCTGCACAGGTCAAGGAACAAAGAAGAAAAGCCCTAGATGCAGCAGAGGAGGAAAATGTAAACAACACTGTCTGCTTCATTGTAAGAATAATTGTTGTGGGATATTTGATTGCACTTTGAAACTCTGAGACTGTGTTAATAAAGTTAACTTTGAATCAGGAAAAAAATAATAAAAGACAATACTTTTCCTGTTGCCAAAAAAAAAATATTTTGCCTTAAGAAAAATATAACCTGCCAGAAAAGGAACTTCCCAACATTAAGGGTGGGGCAAGGTTTTGTTTTTCTTTCCAGCAGAATAGAAGCATCCAGCTATGGAATCTAAAGACCACTGGATAAATGAAACATTTGAAGAAAAAGAACAAATCATCAAGAGAAAATGTCCCAAGAAAAAGAGAAAATTGGCCTAATTCTATAACACACTTCCAACAGGTCAGAATTTCACAGATTTTCCCAAATGTTTGTTTATGTTGCTCTGTACAAACAAAAAAGGCAAATGGTCTTTTTGTGTTTCCCAACTCAATTAAAAATCAAAGGTGGCTTTGAATTTGGAACATGGCTCTCTCCTTCTCTACCAAGCAAGTTTGTTAAGGAAAAATTCAAAATCTGTCTCATGTCAGAATAGCCACGTGGCATAGGTCAGAAGAAAACCAAAATTAAGGGACTATTCTATTGTAACTAATATCATAATCTTTTGGTTTTGACTCTTTAAAACTTTCCTAAAGGTATAAATATTATCTCAAAATCTGTAAGATTACACACACACACACAGTTTCTGTCAGGATATTAGTAGTCATACAGAGTACTAACTAATTTTAGAAATAAACTTCATCTAGTTTCCTGTACATATTTTCAGGTTTGAGTTTGAAGCAGGTAACTAGAAATTAAGTTTGTGTACTCTGAATGTACTTAATAGATTGTGGTCCTCTACTCTTTACGAGATCTGCTATATATGACATTTAAAATGTTTAAGTTTTCTACAGTGAACCATGAGCATTCCTAGCAGTGACTTTTGAGGTCTCCAAGAAGATGATGGGGCTCTGCAATGATGATTCTGCCTGGATTGTGGTGACAAACACCAAAGATCAGCTTCAGGATAGAAACTGTTGAGGACAACTTCAAAGCTGTTAGCTAAGATAGTCCAGCCTCATAGACTACTCTAGGCCAAGACTTCAGAGAAGCCCTGCACTTTTCCATCACACAGAGACTGGACAACAAATGATACAGCTGGCTCTCCTAGGATTTGACCATTATCCCATTTTTTTCAGGGTACCCCCAATGATACTATTACCCCCAGACAGAAGGAACTAATTTTAAGAACATGATGCCCACATTCCAAGAGGTAGGGTATGAGTGTTTTTGTCATTCGGTGTGTTATGGATGTTTATCATTGTTTAAGGGGTTAGTTGCAAGTTGTTACTGATCATGGTCAAGGAGGAAATTAAGCAAAGGAGGTTAGATTCAGGGATCTTTCTGTAAATAAGAAAGGGGGAAATAGGAACAATAAGATAGAAGGGTAGATATTGAATCTACTTTTAGACTAAAAAGCAATTACTAGTCTCAAATATTTTATATTCATATGGACTTTTGTATACTGGTACAAAATTAAGGTTATTTTTGCTGTAAGGTTATTATACCTATGCAACTCATTTAAAATTGTAAAGTTCAAGTCCTTGGACACTACTATTACAAACTATTTAGGATAATTAAGATAACAATCAAACTTGTAGTAACAGTTTAGATGTAGACAGAAATAAACTTTATGTAGCCTCATGTATTTTAGTCTTCAAACACTTCAGAGATCTACAGAATATGGCATTTAAGATGTTTTAATAATATAAGGCTTTTCATGACAGTGAGACACATCTGCTTCTGGCAACACTAATATACATCAAAAAGGATGATGGGCATTGAAGAACCTCCATATGGAGTTTGTTTCAAATGAGGGCCAAGTTAGCCATTGGACAAGAAACTGCCCTTGCCTCAACTTCTGACAGTGTTCTGTCCAAATTGGACAAGCAAAACACAAATGAGTATGACTACTGAACTTTGCCAAGACAAGATAGGACAGTCCTTCAAAGTTTCTGCTATACAGAAAAGTCTGTAAGATATTCTAGGTCTGTAGGCCAAAAATGGATGCCTCAACATTGCAGAGGAACCTTGGGTGACTGTCCAGGCAGCCATGTGTTTTTGTCATTTCTATAGTTTTTGGAGTTGCTTTCTCTGTATTTCCTGTTTACTCAGGTAATATTTCATCCTTCTCAGGTCTCTGATGGTGGTTAAAGATTAGATAGTTATACCATTTTCTTTTATACCAAATTCAGAAAAGAAACTTACAAAAGAGATGTAAAGTTTATAAGGTTGGAAGACATAAAAGCTTAAGTTGTTTATCTAAGAAAACTTTTTAATGTCTAAAAAGATATTTTTAGATTGGTAATACATTATGATAGGAAGTGGTTCAGGTACAAAACTCTGAACTCACCAAGATACGATAGATATTAGAGTATTTTTCTCCAAATTTGCCAATTACTACTGGACATTATGAATGTAATTTTTAACTGATAATTGTTCTTTTTGTTTGTTTCTGTTTTTTATTTTTTGAGACAGGGTTTCTCTGTAGCTTTGGAGCCTGTCCTGCAACTAGCTCTTGTAGATCAGGTTGGCCACAAAAGCACAGAGGTCTGCCTGCCTCTGCCTCCTGAGTGCTGGGATTAATGGTATGTGCCACCACTGCCTGGCTCTGATAATTGTTCTTCTTGCAAATACTTCTACTATGTTAGAGTTAAAACCTTTCCTTTTTATGTAGACAATATCTGATCATTTTTATTATTGTATATAGTTTTACTGTGTTAGAGTTAAAATGGGGAAATGTTATGATATATATGATGGCAATATGAAACTCCAAGACTGTTAATAAAATTAACCTTGGATGGGGGCAGAGGCAGTGACTAATTGACAATAATTAGCCATAGAGGGTACAGAATACCTGGGAAGATGGACGCACAGGAAGGAGCAGGGAGAGACTTAGAGATTCGTAGGCTTTTTTGATTTGGAATGTGTAGTCAGAGGCTGCTCATTTGTTCCCGGCCACCCAGACCTGAAACAATCACACAGAAACTGTATTATTTGCAATATTGTTTGGCCAATAGCTTAAGCGCATTTCTAGCTAGCTCTTACATCTTAAGTTAACCCATTTCTATTCATCTGTGTATTGCCACGTGGTTGTGGCCTACTGGTAAGGTCCTGCCCAGTGTCCAGCGTCTATCTCCTGTGGCAGCTACATGGCTTCTCCTTGACTCTGCCTACTCTCTCCTCCTCTATCTGCTTGGAATTCCAGCCTTGCCCTATTCTGTGCTGCAATAGGCCCAAAGCAGCTTCTTTATTAACCAATGGTATTCAGAGCATACAGAGGGGAATCCCACATATCCTGCCCTTTTCTGTTTAAATAAAAAGAAAGGTTTTAACTTTAACATAGCAAGATTACATACAAAACAGTTATCAAGCAAGAATTATAGTTACAATATTTTTACTTTATCTTTTATCATAACTAAGAAAAACTATATCTATTCTTCAACTCCATCGAAGACTCCAGAAAGATATATTACCTAAGTTAAAAGGAGTGCATTGTAAGCAACTTCCAAAACTCTAGAATTGACAGAGGCATCTTGCTGCCTAAACAGTCACCCAAAGTTCTTCTGTATTATTGGGGTACCCATCTTCAGCCTACAGGCCCATAGTTTCTGGCAGATTTTTCCATAAAACAGGAAATTTCAAAGACAGTTTTGCCTATAAGAATGGTATGGAGAAAAGCTCTCTTACTAGGTCTCTGGCAAAAAAAAAAAGTCAACTGGTTGCTTCTCAGCTTCTCTGATCTAGCCGGTTTTAACGTCAATATCTAATTCCTGAGTCTTTATTGGTAAATAGAACAATTTAGATTAAAACGAGTAACTCTACCAATCATTTTACTTATTATTATTATTATGTATATACAATGTGTGCATGAGTGAGGTCTTCTTCTGTGCCACAGTGCATATGTGGAGGTCGGAGGACATTTGGAAGTCAGTTCTGTCCTTCCACTGTGGGTTCTGACATCAACTTAGAGGTCAGGCTTGGGTCATAAGCTCTTCTACACACTAAGCCAGATCACTAGTCCAAGAAAAACATTTTTTTCCTATTTAAATTGTGCAGCTTTTCTAGGAACAGTAGCACATGCCCAGAGTTCCAGGACTCTGTCAGATGGAAGTAGGATGATTCAGAGTTTGAGGTCATTTTTTAGCTATAGAGTAACTTAGGTCACATGGCATCATACCTCAAAATGAAAAGAAAAAAACAGAAAGAAATATATGATCTATTTTAAATGTTTGTTTGTTGCATCTTTGTTGAGACAGTGTCTCATGTAGCCCAGGCTGGCCTCATGCATGGTTTGGAGATGAGGCTTGCTCTGAACTCCTGGCTTTCTTACCTCCAGCTCTGATGTCCTGGGATCACAGATATAGGCCACACACTCAGTTCTAATTTGGATTTTAGAATCACCATCACCACCTTAAAAATAAAAGTGGAATCTGGACCTAACTTCCAGCTTAGCTGACCTCTCAAAGTACCAAAATCCTAGACACTTATTTTCCACATCTGTATAGAGAAATCTTATAAAAAGTGATGTTTTTATTCTTAAGTATTTCAGCTTTTGCATGCAGAAATTACAATGCTGGTGTTTAGTCAATCACCATATTTGTCAAATTTGTATATAGATATCAGAAAGCAAAATCTTAAATCTAAAAGGAACTCAAGAGGTATAAATTTCATTATAAAATGCTTCTAAAAATTAAAAATTAAGGCACCAAAAACTGAACCTGTTTTCTCCAAAAGCTTTCCCCACAGACGCTTAGGGCAGGTTTGTGGTTAAATGTTTATGAGGAGACATGCACCTGGGCCATGGTGTGTTTTTAAATAAACCTGCACCTGCAGTGGCTTTTCACAGAACTGCCATCAGGATCTGCCTGTCAGTTGGCTGGCATCATCCTGCACTTACCCTCACCCACGGGTCCTGATCTACAAGTGGCCTACTTCCAAACTTCATCTGAGAAAGAAAGGGTAGAGTTCACGGCCATATATCTGGAGACACAGAATAAAGAGGGTTCATGGCTTTAGGCCATCAACCCTAGCAGTCTGGTCTAGCTGTGCTTTAAGGAAACAAGCATATCATCTATTTGAGGAGGAGGCTGCTGCTAGGCAAATATGGCTTATTTCCTTTCCTATAATATACAATTTTTTATTTCTTGTTTTAGAACCCTCTTTTACCCTGCCATTTCCTTACCAGAAATTTAACTGTTTCCCACACAATCCTTCTCAAAAATTCTAAATTATTTTAATTGAATTCTAGCAAGTCACTACTTAATTCAAGCCACCCTTTACTCTTAAAATAAATTGCAATACACTCCACTTGTGTCCCCACAGTACCTTTTATAAAGGTTAGCACATTACTTTACCTTCTTAAGTAATTTTCTTTATATTTAAAATTTCTTCCATATACTAAATGGATGCTCCCTTGAAGCAGAGTGGGGTTCATAAAAAATAGTATCAAATGGCACATATTAAAAGAATATGGCTGGCTGGTGGTGGCACACATCTTTAAACCCAGCACTTGGGAGGTAGAGGTAGGCAGATCTCTGAGTTCGAGGCCAGCCTAATCTACACAGTTCCAGGATGGCCAGGGCTACACAGAGAAACTATGTCTTGAAAAAAAAAAAGGAATATGAAGAGAAACCAAACAGGAACATAGGACTAGGGGTATGGCTCAGTGAGTTCTACTACTACCAACACACACCACACACACACACACACAACACACATACACATGAACACATACATCACACACATGCAGACATATTCACACACATACACCATATACAAATACACACACATATATCATACACACACATACACAGATGAACATACTCTATACACACACATATACCACACACACATACAGAAATGCACATACACACATGCACACATACACCACACACATGCATACATATGCACATGCATACATACATACACACACATACCACACACATACACAGACAGCATATATACACATACATAAGGAAACAAACATGTCATATATTTGGGGAGGAAGCTGCTGCTATAGGCCCCATACACATACATACACCACACACACATACACATACTCACATAAACACAGACATACACACATACACCATATATACATACACTACATACATACACCATGCACACATACACCACACACACATACACATTTACCCATATACCACATACACATATACACATGAGCCCACACAAGCACATACATACACATACAGTGGGGGTTGTTTTTTGTTTTGGGGGGGTTTTGATAAAAGAGCCAGACTCAATTCTGGAGACTGAAGCAGGAGGACTATCAGCGTCTGAAGATTGTCAGGCTACACATTAAACCCCAAGCCAGTTTCAACTACAGTGTGAGCAGTGGTTCTCAACCTGTGGGCTGCAATCCCCACAAGAGGTTGCATATCAGATATTTAAATTACAATTCATAACATTAGCATAATATTTTATGGTTGTGGTTCACCACAACATAAGGACTGTATTAGTGGATCTCAGCATTAGGAAGGTGAGAACCAGTGTACCAGAGAAAGGAGAAAAAAGAATAGGCAAGCAAACACATGTTTTCCACAGTCTAATTCTTTTGTCAGGTGTTTGCATTTGTGTTAATACCATACTAAATACATTTTTCCTAAGAACAAGAAGAAAGAATAATATATATGAGGAATAACAAATTGATTATTTAAAAATATCAGGCAGATGCAGGCCTGTGGTTGACTCAAGTCAGTAAAAGCATTTGGCCCATAAGCATGAGGACCTGAATTTGACGTACAGAACCCCAACTTCAGGTATGCTGGCCAGTGCTTCTCATCTCAATGCTGAGAACATGGGACTGGCAGGATCTGTGGGTCTCACTGGCCAGTCTGGCCTAGCTGGTGCACTCTAGACCAATGAAACCCTATCTCTTAGGAAGTGAACCACTCCCCTGCGGATGACACACAAGGTTGTCCCTTTAACCTTCGCAAACACACACACATGCTAATGCACCACACACACTCACAGATCCCCCCCCATGAACATACATACGCACATAACAATACAGATGCAACTGTAAAGATATGCTGAGGAAAATCTTAATTTTCCTACGAATCCAAAGCAACAGATCCATAGTCAAATACTGTCTAGATGCAATAAGATTTTGGAAAGCTGTTTAAAAATTCTTTTCCTGGGCTATGGATGAAGTGAAATAGTAGAGCACTGACCTAACATGCATAAGGTCCTGGGTTTATCTATAAGCACTGAAAAACAACAAACAAAATCTCTTCTTAGGTTTCATTTGTATGGCTGTGGCATGCATGTTATCAAAGCTAATGATAATTAATAAGTACAAAGACCTAGAATGTGGCTGAGATGTAACAGCACTACTCTTTTAGCATTTATTTTTACTATTAACATTACTGAAGAGCAGCCTTTTTTCCTACAGATCAACATGAATGCTAAATATGTTGTGTCCTAAAGAGCATGTGAATAAGCTGTATTACACAGCAGAGAGGCATTTAGGTTGCAGCTGGAGTTAGAGTTGCTAATCAATTGGCTTTCAGTTGTCCTGAATTGTCCCGCTGGATCCAAGGTGGCCAAACACAGAATCCTTATTGCTGAGAGGCCACAGGAGAGTGAGGGAGAGAAGCTAGGATCCTGAATCACTGACTTTGAGATTAAAGGAAGGAGCCATGGCAAGATAATGTGGCCGCAATATCTAGAGCTAAGAAAAGCATGGAAACAGACTCTCCCCTAGAGACTCCAGAAAGAACACAGCCCTCCCAACACCTTGACTCTGATCCAAAGAGACCGCATCTGGCCTCTAACCTACTGAAAGAAACAATAATTAATGTTTGGTCTTGACCTTTGGGGGTCCAGATGGTCTGCAGTTCCTTCCTCAAGCACAAACCATGACCTAGATGTGGCCAGATGACTTTGGAAAACAGCAGGCTTTAAAGCCTAGGTGGAGTGTCTTCCGAGGCAACTGAACACCACAAGGGCAGGGAATTACCAAGCAGAAACTTGGGTAACGGGATTGAAGAGACTGTTCAACCTCTGCTTGCAATGTTATCTCTAATAGCTAGCTAAACAATATACAAACAGCATTGGGGAAAAATCAAAGTTATTCGTTTCTGAAATGAACCCAGAGTCCTGTGTTTCTGTCTACAATTGTGTTCCTTTCCAGGTCCTTGTGTTGTCCACAACCCTTCTGGCTGTAGTACTGAGCCATTAAGTTTGTGGTTATTTATTATAGCACCAATAAGAGATCAACACTTCCATCTTTGAGGTCCATAACTTCCTTGTATAATTGGAGCAACCACATATTTTCATTTAAAATTTCTTTTTAAGGCAAACTAAAACTAGGGTTGCTAACAAAAAGGCCGAAGCTGCTTTCTCGGTCTTTAAAGTAAATGGTTTTTGGTCATTCTTTCAATTGTTAAATATACATTGACATTTACTCCAAATGGCTGGGCTACACGGAAATGAAGTATGGCCTGCGATCAGAGGCAAATACAGCCTCGCAGGTAATTAGGCTATTTTCATGATGGTGAAGCTGCACAGCTTTATAAGGTGGAGGGAAGCCCGGATTATAGAAGGCCTCCCCGAAGAACTAATATTCAGGCTAAGATTGAAAAGTAAGTAGCAATCAGGCATGAGTGAGATGATGAATGCAGTCTAGGTAAAGACTGTAATGTCTCTGACAAACTGGGAGCTCAGAGAAACCATGCCCATTCAAGGAGATAAACTACAGTATGCCAATAGGGGTTCAAAGACTCTATGCTTCACTTTCTTCAATATAAATATCCTTGAATATCTAAGACAGTTCATAGAAGACTACAAGATTCTATATGTGTGTAAATTTGGATTTTATATAGATTACTGTAAAATATATTTGGTTACCTAGTTCAAGTCATTATCAACATGAAGTACATTTGCAGAAACAATATCCGAATATTATAAGGGACTTACTCATACCTGAAAATAAACACTTGGGTAATGCACTCATTGTTATTTTAAATGTGTACTGGGACATTAAGTACACGAGTTAGCAGTCATAGTACTAAATGCTTTAATATAACAATCAGGACAGATAAAAATATTGAAAGAAAATGAGTAAATAGATGATCTTTTTATTTTTAAAACTAAATTGTTTTTTTCTTTATTCTGTGTGAGTGTGTAAGAGAAAACCTCCAGATGGTTTCTGTTCTCTCCTTCCACCATGTGAATACCGAGACTTGAACCCAGGGTGACAACAGGTATCTGCCTGCCTCAATGGCCTCAAATAGACAATCTGTCAGGGTAGGGACATAGCACACACCCTGGGTTTCGCCTGTACTGCAAACATAGCAAGGCCCCAAAACAAAAACAAGAAAATAGCAACACAATGACACTCACATTTATTCATGTTTGTCTTTATATTGGGCATAGCAGATATGTCTCTGAGTATTGTCAGTCTCTAATCCTGAGGGTTCCAGTTTTCCTAATACAAACTACCCTGGGAGCTTTTCACGAATGATAAAATGTAGACTAGGAAATAATGCAATAAATCAGAAAGTCATGGAAAAATAAGAGGCAGATAAAGGAAGGTCATGTATTTTAAGCTAAGGACTAATGGGTTTAAGGGGGCTGTTTGTTGTAAAGAATGGGAAGAGGGGTGTAGATATAGAGCACAAGGTGATGGAGTGCTTGCCTGGCATGGACACAATCCTGAGTGCAGTCCCCACGAGACAAAGAATGGTGGCCTAAACCTGTAGTTTTTCCTAGTTATCTTCAGCTATCTCAAGCGTGTGAGGCCATCTTTGGCTATATATGACCCTAGCTCAAAAAAAAAAATCAGCCATTCAGGTAACCAAACCAAACACTTTTTAAGATATAAGCTTATAAACTTTCAGTGCTTATCACACATTGCCAGGGAAGTTTCACATATCTCACTTCCAACTCACTTCTAGGTCTTTTGTGACTTAAAATAGATACGGACCTTATTTGCAAAAGGTTTCTATCAATATTAGTCTCAAAATAAGTGGTTTCTAACAAAACCAATGGAAACTATACTTCATCTCTTCCATTTTCTTTCTTACACCTAAAAATAATCCTTCTTTCTTTTTGTACCAAAAATAGTGAACTGTGTGGTACTGATTTGTCTCAATAAGTTAGCAGCTATTAACTCCACCATATATTTCCTACTATTCTCATATCAAATTATTAATATTACTATTACTACCTCCTTGAAAGTGAAAAAAGGAACAAGCTACTTTGGACAATTTCAATCATCTGAAACTAGCCAATAGTTCTGGGATATAAATAAATATTAATTTAACCATTATTCTACGTTCATAAAAACTGTATTTAATATTTCATCATTCAAATATAAATTACTACAAAAAATTTTAAAACCTATATTGCTGGGCATAACAGTAAATATTTTTAATACCTATACCCAGGAGATAGAGGCAGAAGGATCACAAATTCAAGGTCAGTATAGGCTACATAATGAGATAACCTCAAAGAAACATGGATGTGTTGTCAGGCACCAATAGTCTCAGCATGCAGGAGGTAGAGTCAGAAGAGTCAGCAGTACAAAGCCAGTCCAGGATACACAGCAAGTTCAAGGCCAGCCAGGGCTGCTCAAAACTCTGTCTCCAAACACAACAGCAAATATGCAAAGATAAAACAGGTGATGGAGATATGACTCATTGTTTTACAGCGACTGTTGCTCTACCAAAGGACCCCAGTTCTATTCCGAGCACAGGCATGGTAGCTCACAAACACCCATAATTCCAGTTCCATAGTATCCAACACCTACTTCTGGCCTTTACAGGGTACCAGGCAAACATATAAAGCATATAGTACACCTAAAAGAAGAAGAAAAAATAAAACAAAATATGACAGAACCTGAAACATACAATCACTTAATAGTGTGGGACAGGATGTCTTTAAGAATCAAAATCCTCCTGCCTCAGCCTCCTGTGTACTAGGATCATAGCACACCCAGTACAAATACAATTTTCTTGAAAAAAAAATCCCTCAATTAAGTGGTAAGTAATTCTAACATCAAACTTAGAAAATGAATACTGGAACTTCTGGAATAGAAGAAATGACTTATAAGCTATTGTTTATTTAAAGGATCTCAGATAATTAGACCAGAACATTAATATTGAAACTATTCTAGCCAGGTGGTGGTAGCAAACACCTTTAGACCCAGCACTCAGAAGCAGAGACAGGATGATGTTTGAGTTCCAGGCCAGCCTGATCTACAAAGCGAGTTCCAGAACAGCTAAGGCTACATAGAGAGACCTTGTCTTGAAAACAACAGAAAAAGAAAAATACTGAAACTATTTTAGATAGGAAATGTAGTGTTTAGAATAAATGATATTAATCTAGTCATTCCCATTTAAGATATTTGAAATAGTTTTTAACTTATCTATAATATGTTCGCTTTGATCAAAGTATAAGTTTTCACATACTTTGAAAGAAAAAATGAATAGAACACAAAACAATTTCACAATAAATGAAAAATTTTAATACAGTATAATTATAGCCCCAGTTTAAATGTAACAGTCTTCTAAAACAGGATTCTTGAAATGATCTCTCAGGCCTTTTTAATCTGTCACCGTGTTGAATATATTTCAGTGGCCTGCCTGAGTGCCTTGCCCCTAGTGGCAAACTCTGTGAGGTCACATCTTTTCTATCTGATGACATCTTCCTTGACTGTTCAGTTTGCTTTTGGATCCACAGCAGTATAAACTGTGTGCCACAGACCATTAGCCACTAACATAGCATAAACCACAGCAGTTAATATTGCTATCGCCTAAAGCTTACATTCAAAGGCACCACTCTGTTTTTCCCCACTTTTCCTTAATAATTTATATTTACTTTGCCTTTAAAAAAAAAGGAGGAGGGGGAGGGGGAGGAGGAGGAAGAGGAAGAAGAGGAAGAAGAAGGAGGAGGAGGAGGA
>LOEQ01003284.1:163006-174144 GCA_001685075.1 Bramus lutescens | reverse complement strand
GTGTGTGTGTGTGTGTGTGTGTGTGTGTCTGTGTGTGTGTCTGTGTGTGTTGTGGTCCCAGCTGAGTCATCATGTCGGCCCTGACGCCTCCGACTGACATGCCAACCCCCACCACTGACAAGATCACACAGGCTGCCATGGAGACCATCTACCTTTGCAAATTCCGAGTGTCAATGGATGGAGAATGGCTCTGCCTGCGAGAGCTGGATGACATCTCCCTTACACCTGACCCAGAGCCTACCCATGAAGGTACGGTCAGACCCCAGCTGTTAGCACCGTTCTCAGCAGCGTACTCATTGTCTTGGGCTGGGAGGAGGGTCAGAGGAGGAGAGAAGCCCCTCTTGGCTTTTCTTATTATCTATGGCTCAGCTTCCCTGCACTCCCGCCCCGCCCCTGTCTCTGCTTACTGGGGAAAAGATTTTTTCCCTACCCCCTGAGGTCTCCTTTCTCTACATGCTTGTGTTCTGTTATAGTTCTTTGTCTGAAAGCCCTTCAAAGGGAACAGTTGAGGTCATTTAAACATCGGTTGCTAACAGATAGGAAAAGAGCTATCAATTGTGTTCCTTCTTTAAAATATTATCAAGATTAGTGATTCCTAACTAAATTAAGAAAGCACAATTATAGTTACAGGATATAACAAATTCAGTGGAAAAACCAAAGGAGTGTTCTTTCAGCTGGATATTGTGAAACAGGCGCTGGCACCAGAAAACATGCGAAAGAGTTACTTTTTAAATAGTGTTAAGTGGGAAAGCAGTTTTCAATTCAGTGCTTAAGGATGTGGACTCTTAACAAAAGCCTATCTTGCAGAGGCCAAGCATTATGAGTAAGGTCATTCCTGTGTGTTTTTGTACATGTATATGTGCACATGTGTATGTACATATGTATGTGTATATGTATACACACAGACTTATTTACCTATGTTTACAGTTGCAACTAATCTTGTAGGGTGTTTCTTAGCTTATACTCCTTAATTTCCCTGATACCAAGCTGCTGCAAATATAATGGCTTCTTGTCTATGTTATTCTTCAAAAAACAAAAATAAAAACATTAGCATGCAACAAGAAATCCTTTATGAACGCCCGCCTGGTACTTAGGCATATCTGCAGGACAGGTGCACTGCACATAGCAGGTTGGAGTTAGGAAAAGTGATTCCATGCCTTTGACCTTGGGTTGCAATTGTATCCTGATTCAGATTGACTCTACTGTGTGTGGTGAGGATTTCTTCTTTACAGTCAGATTGAGCCTTGAGAAAGTTTTAGAGTTAAGATCGCAAAATAAAAGCCGTCACTTTGTATGTTTCTTCCTAACAATGTTTTAGTAGTTTTAAAGATGTTTGGCATCTGTTAAGTTGATTCTGTCAGTTGAACAACTTCCTTTAGTTATGTTTCAGAATGTGCGCAAGGGTTGGAGGGCATCAGTTGAAATTCTGTACAATGCCGGTACTGTTTACAGACCCTCCAACGCTTTAGCAGTCTTTACGAAAGAAAATCACAGTACCAAGAAGTCTTTTAGCTAGTGCTCTTGACGTATTTGGTTCGAGAATCCCCATTCATTTTGAAAGTCATACTATGAAATATTACCCTAATTATAAAACCTAGTTTCTCCATTTCCTAAAGATACTTTTGAGTATATATTTGCCTCTGGCGAACACAACTTTGCTGTTCAGTTTGTTTAAACATTTGTAATAATACTGTTTGAATTCTTCATTGAGCAATGTGGCGCTGCTGACAGGAGCTTTAGTAGTAAAGACAAAGAGAGTAAGAGGTGCAGGCTATCAGGCACACCCTTTGATCTAGGAAGCTGGGCCGTAGTCACTTAGAAAGGATGTGAAACTTAATAAGAGTCTCACAGTATATTGGGGCATTTTGTCTTAAATTAAGTGAAAGAAGCAGTTATTTCACATGATTTTTTTTAAGTATAAAGCCAAGGAAACATATGAATTGTAATGTTCTAGAAAATCAGGAGGTACTCCATGGGAGGTTTGTTTCCTTGCTCTACTGATTGTGTCTAAACAGCGATTTAGACCCAAGAGATGTTTGCTTTCCTTCTAAAAACCCTTGACAACTATTCACTTTAACTGTGTGGTCAGTGGCTGTATGAGTAACTGAGAAACTGGAACTCCTAATGCCTAGACTGTCTCCTGTTTGATTTATACAGAAAAGACCTGACCACTCAAAATCCCAGAGGCCCCTCGATTTCACAAAAGAAAATGGACAAAATTGTTCTCTCTGGAGATGACTTGGACTCCAGGTATTGTTTTCTGAAACAGTTCATGTTCTTCACTATGAGGGCACCATGTAGGAAGACCCTTCTGCCCACTGCAGTGCCTCACCATGAGGGCACCATGTAGGAAGACCCTTCTGCCCACTGCAGTGCCTCACCATGAGGGCACCATGTAGGAAGACCCTTCTGCCCACTGCAGTGCCTCACCATGAGGGCACCATGTAGGAAGGCCCTTCTGCGGTGCTTAGAGAATCAGCGCTTTGATTCCTTAGCTACGTGCTTGTTGGCATTCAAAGTGATCCCTCATTCTTGTGTGTCCTCTCCCCAAAACTAAAAGCTAATCTGGTCAGAGTAAAGGATTGAGTCTGCTGGAAAGGAGAGGGAGGGGCCAGGGAAACTTCACGGCACAGGCCTGAGCTAGACCTTGAGACATCATCAGCACACAGATGTGGGGCAGGGCTCCTCTGTCTGTCCTGAGCTATCCCTGTGAAGGAAGAGCAGGTGGTCAGAAACCTGCAGCACTGTGTGTGGCATCGCAGGGTGTGAGGTTGGCAAGATAACTCTCTGGCATGGGGCACCTGGGCTTGACTCTAAGCTCTGGGGCTTTATACTATGAATGAAGTTTCTTAATACAGAGTGAGCACGCTTGCAGCAACGTTGTGAGTAGATCAGGATGATAAATGCTCTCTAGGGACCCTCGCCATGACTATTAAAATCATCCAGGTGAGACAACAAATGAGAGATAACAAATCCTGTCTAAAGTAGTGAAAAGTGAACAGAGGGAAGGAACAGCCACCTGAGAAGTGGAAGCTTCTTGATGAAAAGTAGCCAGCCCGTGGGGCTAGAGATGAGAATGTCACAAGGCCTGGGGTGGCTGCCAAGCTTTTATCTTCAGGTCCCGAGTCCCTTTTCACCAGTAAAGAATGCAAAAGCAAGACAAGGCTTGCTCTCTGTGCTAATAGACCATGGCTAACAAAGGAGGCATTATCATATCATCATTTAACCTTCCAGCCAACCCCACAGAACACGGCTCAAGTTGACTCTTTACTAATTATTATCCTGTCATATAAACAATATACAGTTCCCTTAAAGAGCTGAATTTAATGATTTAGAATATGACTTGTTTTTCTTTTTCTTGTCAACACCAGAGGATCAGTCTCACCTGTGTGAAACTGAGTTTCTTTGGCTGTTGTGTTGTTTTGCTTTTGAGACAGAGTCTCCTATAGCCCAGACTGGCCTTGAACCTGCCCTGGAGGCTTGGCTGGCCTTGAACCCTTGATCCTCCTGCCTCCACTTCTCAAGTGCTTTGGTTGCAGATGTGTGCTGATTTAGAAACACAGCTGCCGCTGAACTGAACTACCAGAAATAGTCTTTGATTATATATTTTTTTAAGTTTCTGGAAGCATAGTGGAAGTTCGAAGTAAAGGACTTGTAAAACTAGCATACCCTACATGGCGTGGGTCTGGGAGCTGGCTGGGGCAGTGAGGGGGAGAAAGAAGGACAGACACACATGCAGAAGAACTGAGTTTACTTCGAGTGGCACCAACTACTGCAGCCATTGGGAACCTCAGTGTGTGTGTTGTACACAGCATTGAGGGAGGAGTCAGCTAGTCTTCACGGGAATCCATGGATGAGCAGTCTCAGGCAGTAAACATCCAGGAGGAGGGAGCTGCACTCACTAGTTTCTGCACACACTGGTCAATCATTTGTAAAAACTCTGCTTGTTTCTGATGTTTAGAAACTATTTAGCTCATGTCCACTTTACCTACTATGTTAGAATATGGTTTCATATAAAGTTGTTACTGCTTGTGGATAATGGCATTCAGTACTGATGGAAGTATGGGAAGAAGACACGGGCTCTGCCAGGAGTATGGGTCGCAAAGCCTTTTTTGTTTGTTTTTGCCGTGGAACTCACTCTGTAGACCAGGCTGGCCTCAAACTCACAGAGATCTACCTGCCTCTGCTTCCCCAAGTGCTAGAATTAAAGGCGTGCACTACCACCGCCCAGCGTAAAAGCCTTTTTAATGAATTATTTGTTAATATTTTTTGTGTGTATGCATGAACACACACATTCATGATGTAAGGTGTGGTGTGCATGACACAGCTCACATGTGGAGGTCAGAGGACAACTGTAGAATCACTTTTCTCCTACCTTTTGTGGGTTCTGGTATTCACCTCGACAGATCTCCAGGCTTGCTAATCAAATGCTTTTACCCACTGAGCAGTCTTGCCAGCCCAGGGATGGCCCTTTTGGAAATTACTTTATCAATTTAAATTAAAGGTCTTGAGAAAATAGTTCCAGCAACCATATCAGACATCTACCTTAAGAAAATAACAATACAGGGAAAGAATATTTTTTAGAGTTTATTTATGTGGCTGGGCAGTGGTGGTGCACACCTTTAATCCCAGCACTTGGGAAGCAGAAGCAAGCAGATCTCTGTGAGTTCGAGGCCAGTCTACAAGAGCTAGTTCCAGGACAGGCTCCAAAACTATGGCAAACCCTGTCTCAAAAAAAAAAATTAGGTATTTATGTGTATGTATGTGAACCTGAGTGACATCCTGCACTATGTGTGTGCAGGAACCCATGGAGGGCAAAAGAGAGTGTCAGATCTCTGGGAGCTTGAGTGTCAGGCAGCTGTAAGAGGCCATGCTACTGCTGGTAACCAGACATGGGCCCTCTGCACGAGCAGTAAGTGCTCATAACTGATTAGCCATCTTTTCAGCCTACAGGTAAAGAATTTTCATCATATGTATGTTAAAATATTCTGGCAAAACCTCAAAAGGCACTTAATATAGCCTAAGAGAAAAACAATGCAAATGTGTAAAACATCTACATAACAAGCACTAAATACTGTTGTGGAAGAATATTTAGTAGGCTAATGCTCAGAATATAATTTCCACCACACTTTTTCATAATTCATCATAATTATCCTATTATAATATAGTATATAGCCTAGTATATTATTGTAATTCTCCTTTTGCTATGCTTGGTTTATAAATTAAACTTTATTGTAGTTGTTTTTGTGTACAAACACAAAAGTGCAGAGTATTTAGAGGAGAAAACATAATAGAGTGTGTTGGTTGCAAATTTGAGCATGGAAAAGAGGGACTGTTGTACGTAAAGCATTCTCCCTCCCAAAGGTCAGAATGCATACTCTTTGTAAGGCTTTAAGGAACATTCTGGAGAGTAGACCCCATTCTAGGCCCTAAAAGAAGTTACATTCATTTCCTGTATTTCCATTTCCAGAAGTGGCACCCTAAAGCAACAGAGGTTTGTTCTGTCACAGTTATGGGTACCAGATGTCAGAAACCTTTGTTTTAAGCTAAGATTAAAGCTGCTTCCAAGATACTTGGGAGAGTCTGTCCTTGCTGCTTCTGGTACTTGGTGGCCAACAGCATCCCATGGCTTATGGGTTCATCACTTGAATCTGCCTTGATGTTTGCTTTGCTTCTGTTCCCTTGTCATGCCTTCTGTTACAAGGACATATATGATTGCATTTCCAAGGTAGTCACAGAGTCTGTCATTCAATTACATCTGTAGAAACTGCTTCCAAATCAAATAGCATTTATAAGTTCCAGGGACTGGGACATGAATATCTTTTGGGGCCTTTTGTTTTAACTCATCACAAAGTATCAGTGAACATTAAATCTTAAAATAATACAAAGTATTGTTTTCTGATAAAATGCTTAAATTTATAATCACTGGATAAATATGAAAAATTATACCTTTGGAAACTAAAATACAGACTTCTAAGTATTCATAAATCAAGTCACAATAAAAAATACCTGAAGCTGAATGAACGTGGAGGCTCAACATTTCAGAACTTATAGAAAGCAGTAAACAACACTTAAGGAAAAATTTTATGGATTTAAGCTCTTGTGTTTGCAAAGAAGAAAGTTCTAAAATTTTTTTACTTAAGCATTCTCAAAAAATAGCAAGAAAATTGGGTGTCATGGCACACCTGTAACTCCAAGAATATGATTTTACAGGAGCTTATGTAGTGCTGTAGCCCCTTGTGTGCTGTAGCTACTGTGTGCTCTAGACAGCTAGGTGTCACAGCCACTGTGTGCTCTAGCCATGCCTGTGCCATAGCCACTGTGTGTCATAGATATGCGTCACAGACACCTATGTGCCATCACCACAACTTTCAATACAAAATACACATAAACATGCAAAAGAAAATATGAAAATTATCTCTAGATAGTAAAATTGCAATTATTTCTATATTATTCCTACTTCATTACACCTTCAATGTAGTCAGCAAAGGGTGTCGTCATCTAGTCCAGAAATCGCTTTTTTAAAAGACCTTTTTATTTTCTATATATACATATATGGGGGATTATGTGTATGTGAATGTAGTTGCCCATGAAACTCAAAAGAGGATGCCCTGTCTATGGTTGGAGATACAGACAGCTGTGATTATGGGGCCTGGGAACAGAACTCAGTTCCTCTGCTCTGAACTCCAAGACTCTAATGGGGGAAATGACTCCACACACACACACAACACTTAGGAAGATTTGCACTCGTTCACCTGTTCATCTCACTTGTACCCCAGTACTTCCTGTGAGGAGTTTTATGTGAACATGAGCAGAGACTGTAGCCCAAAGCAGAAGCATCACTTTGGATTCCTTTTCCAATATATCATTTAATTCTTATTTTATGTGTGTGGGTATTTTGTTTGTGCACCTGATGGGTGCAGTGCCAATGGAGGCCAGAAGAGGACGTTGGACTCCTTAGACTTAGAATTATGGATAGTTATGAGCCACCACATGAGTGCTGAGAATAAACCTGGGTCCTCTGGAAGAGGACTCAGTGTTCTTAACCACCAAGTCCTCTCTCCACTCTTGAGATTATTTATTTTTCACATTTCTGTTCAAAGTCAGTGTTAAGCTTGTGAACTGCCGTGCCCATGAGTATGTCAGTGTCATCCTGAATGCCAGCTGCAGTGACCCTGGGTATCTAGACCTAGATGTAGTCAGCACAGCATTCCCTTTATTCCCGTAGCATCCTGAGTAGCTCAGGCCAGGCTCAAAGTTGCTGTGTAGCCCCCAGCTCTTCATCCCAAATGCCGGGGTCACAGAAGGAGGCCTCTGTCTGGGGCTTACTGCTTTCCTGAGTGTTCAGAACATAAATCCTGGGGGCTGGAAGATGGCTCAGAGGATGAGGTGCTTGTGCTGTGAGCCTGAGGACCTGAGATCGTGTTTTCAGTGCTCATGTTCAGTCTGGGTGCAGTGGCTTAATGGTAGCCACCTAACCCCAGGGCTGGCAGAGCCAAGACAGGAAGATGGAAACCTGCAGCTCACTGGCAGTCAGTCATTCTAGAGAAACACAGCTCTGGGCTCTATAAGAGTCAGTGTCTCAAAAAAGAAGGTAGAAAGCAATAGAGGACATCATCCTGCATCCTACCTGCAGGATCGCGCGCGCGCTCATGGTCGCATGTAAGCCCACGCGCATGTGCACTCACATGTACGCGGACACACACACACACACCTCTTTTGCAATCAGCCCTTGGGGAGACTTAGCACATTTCTTGCCAGTGGCAGTTAGTGATAGATTTATATTGTCAGGTTCTCAGAGTCATGATTATGTGTGCACAAGGCAGTCTTTGTGAACGCCGTGCAAGACCAGGGGCAAAGTACTCTGGACAAGGTTCATGCTTTCCAGTTGCTCTGCTGGGAGAGCGGTGTGTCGGGCCACCCTCCTGGGTAAGTTTTCCCCTCCTAGCCTCTGGGTTCTGTAAATTCCTAAGTCTAGTAAGAAATATTAGTAGATTTTAATTGTGTTACAGTCCTCCCGTCACCGGCTGGGATTGCTGTAGCTTAACAAACAGCGCTGCTGTGGGGGATGACCCCTATTGGCCCTCTCAGAACGCCTTCCTAGTCATCCCCAGGTACTCTCGCACTGCTGTCTGCGGCTGTGGTTCTTTGCAGAGTCTTCCAATTGTACTCTCCAGTAGACAAAGCTGCTATGTTAATCTTTAATTGTTTAGTCTTTAACCCTTAAAAAAATAGACTGCTTTGGTTGGTTGTTTTGTTTAGCTGATTGTTTTGTTTTGTGCCAGTATCTGGCCATGTGCCCCCAGGCTGGTCTTGTCCTCCTGCCTCCACCTACCAAGTGCCAGAGATTATAGGTGTGTTTGTGTACCCCAACGCCTGCTTCCCTTCTGCCTTTAAAGTATATATGTATTTCATTTGTGTGCATGTGTGTGTGTCCGTGTGAGCATATGTAATGTGTCTGGGCATGCACAGAAGACAGAAGAGGACATCAGCTTCCTTGGAGAAGGAATTAGAGACATTTGGGGGGGGGCGCATCAGGCTTGTTACATGGATGTTGGGGTCTGAACTGCAGTCTTCAATGCTCTTAACCACGGGGGGTCATCTCACTCACCCCACCTCCACTACCCACCCTTTGTGCCTTTGTAATGAATTAAGAGCTCACACAGACTCTTCTTGAATTGTCAGCTTCCACATCACAGATAAATGAAGTCATTCACTTTAATCTCTGAAATATAAATCATTTTCAGATTTTTTTTCTAGCCTCAATAGCACTTACATGAAATTCAGTTTTATCCAAATTGCCAGAGTCCCAAGCCTGGGGATCAAGTTCTGGCTGGGGAAGGGGCAAATGCTGTGCATGCCCACCGTGCCCTCTGCTTTTCAGTTGCATTTCTTTCTTCCTCTTTCTTTTTCATAGGGTGGGGCTGTTTTGTGGTACTGAGAAATCAAACCAAGGCTCCCATGCACGCATCAGCTGGCACTCGGCCACTGGGCTGCGTCTCTAGCAGAGAGCTTTTCTACTGTAGCTTCTTTTGCCCCTGCCAGTTGCTATGGCTATCAGAAACTGTTGGGGAATCTCTCTGTTGCCCAGGGTTAACTTTGAGTTTGGTGTCCTCCTGTCTCAGCATTTTGAGTAGCTTTCAGGGGAGTAATGCTTTATATTTTTTGTTGTTTTGTGTGTGTGTGTGTGTGTGAAGTGTATGTATGTACACAATATGTGCAGGTGTGTCTGTGTGTGTAGAGGATATATGTACACAGTATGTGTAGGTGTGTCTTGTCTGTGTAGAGCATGTATGTACACAGTATGTGTAGGTCCGTGCATACACATAAAGAGGCAGAGGTTGACCTCAGCTGTTGTCCACTATCATCTCTCCACTTTACTGTTGAGAGACAAGAGAGCCCGGCACTCACTGATGAGCCGGCTGGACTGGCTGGCCAGCAGGCCTGGCCCAGAACTGGAGTTACAGACATGGATGACCATGGATTTTGGGGTTTACACTGAGATCCTCACACTTGCACCTAGGTATTTTGCCCAATGACCATCTCAACCCCCAGTTTTTCTTGGTTACTGTTCTAGAGAAGAAATAGGATTTTTTGAGCTGGAACCATTTATGTAGATAAATGAAACTGTTCCTAAGCAATTGTTTGCTTTTCACTATACTTAACTATCCCAGAAATACAAGTTTCTGTGTCAATATGTTCAAAAGAATGGAATTTTTAAAAATGAAATGTTTAGTGTTGTTATGCATGTATATTTTCATTGAAACATTATTTTTCTAGTTAAAGTCAATACACAAAAAATATAAAATAAAAAGTAATACATTTTATCTAAAGTTCTATGTGGATGCTCTTTCTGAACATGCTTTCTCAGTGTTCACATCCATAGTCAGTGTTCTACATCTGTGGCTATAGCCTGCATTACCTGTGTGCTTTCCCTGCAGTGTCTTAGACCTGGAATTCCAGCTGCTGAAACAGGAGGATCAAAGGTTCAAGGCCTGTGTAGGGTCCAGAGTGACTCTGAAGCCCACCTTGGCAATGTAATGAGCTCCTGTCTTAGAATGTAAAAGTATAGGATTTTTAAGTGGGGTGCAGCCAGCGGTAAAGCCCTTGCCCAGCACGGGTGCAGGCCCCGGGCTTCGTCCCCAGGGTGGCTAATGGCAAATGACCGACAACCCGACCCTCCTTTAATATCTCTAGCCAGAGTTCCTTTGGCCATTGCTGTGAGGCAGACAATTGAGTTCTCAGTTTTCTAATGGAGTTCGGGTGTCTGTTGCTACATCTTGACTATTTTGCCAGTTTTCATTTTAGAAGTAAAATATCTGAGACATCCAGTAATGCTTGAGTCTTTAAAAATACATTGTCAGGGTGCTCTAAGCATTTAAACCTTTATTTTGAACTGAGCAACACTGGGGAGGTTGAGGCAGGTGGATCACAAGTTACAGGCTCTGCAGCTGGAGAGATAGCTAGATGAACAGACAGTCTTAAATAGCCCATACTAACCTCAAGCTCACTGTGTAGTGGGGCATATCTTTATATTATACACACATTAATAAATAATAACTGATTTTTAAGTATTTTAAGTAAGCTAAGTATTTGGAAGAGTAGTGGCCACATGTTTGCTCTCAGTCACATGGCACCACACAGGCCATGAGAACACTAGGTTTCCTTCTGGGTCAGATGGGAATTGAAACTCTTTAGACAAAGCTGTTTCAGAAGCTTCCTGGCCATGCTTTAACACTTCAATAAGATCTGGTGCAGTTCTTAATCTGTAGCAAATTCGTGTTTTGTTTTCTTTTTTTGAGACCCATAGTTGGGAACTTGATCTATAGACAGGGCTGGTCTTGAACTCAGAGATCTGCCAGCCTTTGCCTCCAGTGCCAGGATTAGCGTGTGTCACGACACCTGGTCTATAGCAGATTCTTAAAGCACACCTCTATGGTAGTGGTCATTTCAGATTGCTTTCTGTTGCTGCAAAAATACAACTACAGCTGGGAGATGGTGGTGGTGGTGGTGGTAGTGCACAGCTTTAATCCTAGTGCCTGGGAGGTAGGAGGCAGAGGCAAGTGGATCTCTGTGAGTTCAAGGCCAGGGCTACACAGAGAAACCCTGTCTTGAAAAAGAGAGAGAGAGAGAGAGAG
>LOEQ01003284.1:142797-155517 GCA_001685075.1 Bramus lutescens | reverse complement strand
TCTCTCTCTCTCTCTCTCTCTCTCTCTCTCTCTCTCTCTCTCTCTCTCACTGTTACCTCACTTCAAGGGAATTTGAGCCTCAGAGTGACAAAATTCCATGTATAAAATCAAATGTTAGTTTGCACAAGTAAATAGTTGATACCAAAGATTAAGAGTGGATATAAACTTTCTAAAAGAGATAAGTTTCAACAAAGCCCGTTTTGGATATACCCTTAACAAGAAAAGGTAGCGGATAAAGATGAATTTATGGTGAGATACTCTTGCCTGGCCACTTTAGCAGAGTGTTCCTCAGAAAAGTGGTGCAGAAGTCACTTTCTTCCGCACTTCTGCCGAGTAGAAATGTGTGTGATGTCTGACATGGCTTGTGGAGAGTGTGCAGATAGGACTGTACACAATCAGGCTTAGTGAGGAAGACTACCGAATTCTCAGAAATAAGTGTTTTCTCATTAGTAGTTAGGTGCTGTTTTTATGATAAAGACCTTTTTTTAGAGTTTTCAGATATTTCTTTTACTATCAAGAACAACTCACAAACCGAGACGTGGGAGGCAGAGGCAAGCAGATGGATCTCTGTGAGTTCGAGGCCAACCAGTTCACCAAGAGAAAACTTGGATCTTCCAAATAATAAGGAAACCTTGAGGAATAACTGCTGCAAAAATACAAATTAGTTCAGATTTAGTAGAAATTATGTTTACCTTAACATATTACATAGTAATACATTTAATATCTCTCGTATTTCCTGTAGGCATCCATAATCAAGGTTTTATTGTATAGACATGCTATGTTACTACTCTCTAAGGGTCTTGTGAATTCCTGTCAGGTGTTTTGTCCTGCTGGTTGAACTCGCAAATCTGCTCTTCTGAGAGTTCATAGATATACAGGTGCCCTTGAGTCTGACGGAGTAGGAGTGACTAGCTCCCAAACCGGTGGTCCACAGGACTGAAGCATAGCAATGCTACTGCCGGCAGGCCGGCAGAGATCTGGTCTGTCTCCTGCCATCTGTTGAGAGGGGTGAAGTTGGGCGTCCAGTAGCTCTCTTAAATACTGTCCCCATACCACCAGTGATTACAAGATGTTAGAAACACTGGATGATGCATCCTGCTGCTAAGAAAATTAATATATTCTTCTGCTTTGAGAGGAAAAAAGTTTTTGTTTTTCATGACAGGGTTTCTCTGTAGCTTTGGAACCTGTTCTAGATCTCACTCTGTAAGCCAGGCTGGCCTTGAACTCACAGAGATCTACCTGTCTCTGTCTCCCATGTCCTGAGATTAAAGGTGTGCACCACCATCTCCCAGTGAGATGATAATTTTTTGGTATATTTCACTGTCCCTGTTTGACTCTCTCCCTTGCCCCCCCAGTGCTGAGGGACACTAACCCAGGACCTCATATATCTAAGCAAGTATTCTGTTTTTTAAATTTGTGTTAGATATGAATTATACATAATGGTTTCATTGTGACATTTTCACAAATATACACAATATATTTTGATCATCTATACACACACCTAGTGCCAACATTATTTCCCTTCTCTGAGTTTAACTGAGCCTTGGAGGGGGTAATATAGATATCTCGTTGCTGAATCTAAAACCACTCACCCACAGCACTGTGACCAGTCATGAGTTTCTGCAGTTAACTACTGGCCACTGCAAGAAGAAACTCCTCTGATCAAAGCCGGCCCCACAAATCTGTGGACATAAATACATGTGTAAGGCAGTTGGATGAACACACCATGTCTGCTCGGCAGAACAGCAGCAACAGCCTCCCACTAGGCCTGTGACCAGGTTTACAATTCCAGATGTGAATTCCTGCTTACAGAATAGGCTGCAAATGCAATTAGCAAGTGACTGGTTACTCTTGTAACAGATCACACTATTGAGCAAGTCAGCGCTTCTTGCCTGGTAGTTGGTATTGTTGCGTTTCTCTATGTCCAGCAACCATGACATGTAGCATCTTTGTTAAGAAGGATCTTGTTATCTCGATCTGGTAGGCATCGAAGGACAGTGGCATTTGTTGGTATTACTAGGTGGGAAGCTTGAAATTTTTGAACATGTATACAATGAAATATGATTATTTCCCACTCCAACTTTCTCTATATCCCCTCCAAAACATTCCACCCTCAACTTTTTAGGTTTTTGAGTCAGGATTTTTCTGTGTAGCCCTGGCTGTCCTGGAACTCTGTAGACTAGGCTGGCCTTGAACTCAGAAATCTGCCTGCCTCTGCCTCCTGAGTGCTGGGATTAAAAGCATGTACGTACCACTATGCCCAGCTCAACTTTTTTTTTCAGACAAGGTCTCACTATGTGGTCTTGACTAGTCTAGAATTTACTGTGTAGACAAGAATGGCCTTAGACTCACAGAGATTACCTGCCTGTACCTCCTGAGTACTAAGATTAAAGGTGTGTGCCACAGAACGCCTAGCCTGTTTCTGTCATTGTGTTACTATTTGTATAACCCTCTAAGAACAGCTAACGCTGCCCATATGTGTGGGATGTGGGACTATGCATTGGAACATGTGAATCCTACCAGTGGCCACATCTTCAGAAAGAATGTTTTCCATCCATCCCCAAAGCAACTATCAACTGCCAATAGTACCTCAATAAGGGGTAGGAAGATCACTTAGCCCATCTATATCATAATTTCATCTAGCTTTATGTGGTTCTGGTCTTGGGCAGGTACCGGCTGCTGTGAACTTGTGAGTCTAATAACCATGTCATGTTCAGAAGACAGCACCCACCACCACTCCTCTCTATGCCCTGTGCTCACATTGTTTCCACTTCCTCCTCCCAGACGTTCCAAGCCTTGGTGGTGGTGCGTGGTGATATTCATTTTTTTTATTAGTTTATCAAGTATAAGATTTAAGATTTCCTTACGACTTTTTTAAAAATACATTGTTGGTTTGGGTTTAACGTCTTCCTCTCCTTCCTGTCTCTCAACTCCCTGTACTCTCCCCACGTCAACTTTTCTACCTCCACTACCCCCCTCATATCACAGCGTTCTACTGCTCTCCCCAACCTAAATCATTTCCCCTTTTGACTTAACAATCCCCTTTCTAGTTCCTGATACATTCTCACTCCCATACAAATGCACATGCATAGAAATTCATAGCTAAGCTCTACATCTAAGAGAATGTGTGTCTGTCTAATGAGCCTGGCTTCTTCCCTTAATATAGTATTTCTAGTTCTATTCCTTTTCCTGCACATTTAATAACCTCATTTTTCTTCATGTCTGAATAGAGTTACATTGTGTATATGGGCTACATTTTCATTATCCTTCACAAGTTGGTGGACATCTAGACTGGTTCCATTTCCTTGCCATTGTGAATAGAGCAGCAGTGAACATAGACGTGCAGGTGCCTGCCCTTGACAAGTTAGTGTAGAATGGACAAAGAGAGCTACGTCTGAGGCTGGAGAGAAGATGGCTGAGCTGCACAGAGCATTGACTTCTCCAGCGGACCCAGGTTCAATTCCCAGAACCCACGTGGCAACTCACAGCCTTCTGCAACTCCAGTTCTAGGGGATTCCATGCCCTCTTCTGGCCTCTGTGGGCACCGGACATACATGTATGTGTACACATATGCATGCAGAACATCCCTGTACATAAAAAGATGTCTGATGGTAGCCTTAAATGTGTTAATGTGCAAGAAATAAGTAATGGTAACATAGACCAATTTGACTTTGATGTAAAGTGTTTCTCTAAAATGTTGCCTAAACTAGATGAAAAGGTGTTCATCCTTTATCGTGACTGCTCAGGATGCTGAGGCATAAAGATTGTTAATTCAAGACTGGCCTGGGCTGTGTAATGAGACATTACCTCTTAAAGTTAATTGGTAATTACAATAGTACCTATGAGAACACTATAACAAATAAGAATTTTTATAGTTGAGGCTGTAAGTCTATTAGTCTGTAAAGTTAATGTAAATTAGTTTAGGATTTGGTCATTTTTGCTTTATTGACTTAAGTATGAAGGCAGATATAAAGGAAAGCATTGTGTGACAAAATAGCCTGTTTTTGTCTTGTTGTTTATTTGAATTATGAAAGTGTAGTTTTAGCAGACTTTGGACTTTCTGTGCAGAAGTAAAATGTTTCATAGAGCACCGGGCAGCTTTTAGTTTATTTACACAAATTTGTTATTTGCTGATGCATGGAAGGGTTTACACATACACAAGTGTATTTCTATGTGATTTCTGTGTATATGCATGCACATAGCTTTCATGGTAAATCCAAGTCTAAATCCTTCCTCTGTGGATTGTGGAGCCTCGGCCCCCAGCACTGTTCTGTCCCTGCTCTTTCATCTAAACCGAAGAGGAAGCAGAGCTGGTACCTTTCACAGCATTCGCTGCTCTCAGAGGACCTAGATTCTAGTCCCAGGACATGCATGATGACTCACAAGAACTACAGTTCCAGGTGATCTGACTGTTCTCCTGGCCCCCACAGGCACTGCGTGGACATGGTGTACTAATATGCAGGCAAAGTACTCAGTCATGTAAAAATAAATAGATCTTTAAAGGAAGGGAAAATACTTCAGCAGTAATAATGAGATAGTGGGTACATAAGATAATCGTGTTAGGACTGGAGGATCAAAAGCGTCTGTCCCCATCAGTTCATTTGTAAGTAGCTTGTGGTGGGGAGGAACACAGGCACTGTGGTTGGAGTTGAGCAAAGGCATTCTGGACTCTGGTTCTATCACTGGTCACTGTGCTGTGGACCAGCTGCATAACTCATTACAAGAAACAGTTAAGACCACAATTGGGCCCGACAGTGGTGGCGCACACCTTTAATCCCAGCACTCGGGAGACAGAGGCAGGTGGATCTCTGAGAGTTCGAGGCCAGCCTGGTGTACAAGAGCTAGTTCCAGGACGGCACCAAATACTACAGAGAGTCCCTGTCTCGAAAATCAAAAAAGACCACAATTGGATATATTTGGTGATACATGGATATGATCCCAGCACTCTGGAGGCTTGGGATGAGGCTAAGAATTGTTATTAGTTCTAATGAAACCTTGTCTGGGGGGGGGAGGATCATAACTCTAAGAAGCACACAGTAGTACCTGGATCTTCTGTGTTCTGTAAATACAATAAGGTCCTGGTGCTGCTTTCCTCAAATAGGTTATTTCTGGTGCTTAGGGACAGACACTGTGTACTGAGTATTGAAAACTTGGAAGTTAATTTCTTGTACCATATTGTACCAATAGTTCATTAATACTATGAAGGAATTTAATAAGTAATGTCTTAGTTAGAGTTAATATCACTGTGATGAAACACCATTGGCCAAACCAGCTTGGGAAGGAAAGGGTTTATTTGCCTATAAAACCTGAATCACAGTTCATTGAGGGAAGCCAAAGCTGAAGGCAGGAGCTCATGCAGAGGCTGTGGAGGCGTGTTGGTTACTGGCTTGGTCCTCATGGGTTTCTCAGCCTGCTTTCTTACAGCTAGCCCAGGAGGGGCACAACTTCCAATGGGCTGGGCACTTCCCAATCAGTCACTAAGAAAATGCCCTACTGGACTGCCTACAGCCTGATCTTTGGGGGCATTTTCTCAATAGAGGTTCCCTGAGTTGACTCCAGCTTGTGTCAGGTAGACATAAATCTATCAAGTGAGGTGGGCATGGTGGCTCATGCCTTTAATCCCAATAGTGATTGTTATTGATACCAAGAAAGTAAATGGTACACTTGGAGTAGCTTGTACAGCACTTTCCCCCACCTTGGATCTCTTTAAGCACAACATGCCATGTGCTGTCAAACAGAGGAGTGGTGAGAATGGCGGCCCAGTCAGGTGTCAGGGTAGCAAAGTAGTACACTTGGAGGTGCCCAGGTAGGTAGGTACCAGAGGAGTATTTAAGACTTAAGCGTTGATATAGTTGTTCAGTTTTGCTTTTAGAAATGATTAAACAAGGAAACTAACATCTTTTTCTTCAGCAAGTACATGGCCAGGAAGAATACAATGGGAAAAAACTATTTGGTGCCACTTCCTTGGTTCATGACAAATCACCAGCAGTCTTGCTCAGCGTTGCTTTTATGCCGTCAATGTAGACATCACTATGATGAAATGGTACTGTTTCATGGTGTGCTTTCCCACTAAGTAAGCTCATTTCCTTCCCACAGATCCGAATTATCTCATGGCTAACGAACGCATGAACCTGATGAACATGGCAAAGCTGAGTATCAAGGGCCTGATTGAATCCGCTCTGAACCTGGGGCGAACCCTGGACTCGGACTATGCCCCCCTGCAGCAGTTCTTCGTGGTGATGGAGCACTGCTTGAAGCACGGCTTGAAAGGTGGGCTGTGGCCTCAGAATGCAATTGTGCAGCCAGTCCTTAGCAGTGCCTACCTGGAAAGAAAGCCTTTTCCATGGAGACAAAAAATAGAAATCTTGGATGAATAGTATTAATGGCCTTGGCATGGTGGCTCACGCCTTTACTTCCCAGCACTTAAGAGACAGGCAGGGAGATTTCTGTGTTTTCAGGACTAGCCCATCTGTAGAGAAAGTTTCTTGCCAGCTAGGGCTACATAGTAAAAGATCCTGTCTTTAAAAAAAAAAAATAGTAGAATGCAACCTTTGTAGGAGCAGAATTTAAGTTGACTTAAAGGACTTACAGCACATAAAAGTACAACTGTCTTTGGATGTTAGAGTTGAAAGGGCCTTCATTACTAAGCAAATAAAGATGGCTGCTCCATCAACTGACAGGAGAAGAGACCTGTATAGCACTGACGAGTTAGCAGCCCAGATCAAAAGTTGGACAGAACGGGTGCTGTAGCCAGGTTCTGCTCTTCTCACTTAAGCAGTTTGGGGCCCCAGTCTAAGTCACCTCAGATTCCTTCCTTCCTCTCTTTTCCCTATTCAATTTTTCACTAGGCTGTTTTCATCACTAATACTATATGGTTTTAACTACTGAATCATCAAATATTATTATAGGCTAGATCACTAATTCTTTTTTAATTTAATTTTATTTTCATGTATATGGGTGTTCTGTCTGCATTTATGCCTTTACGCTATGTTTGTGCCTGGTGCCCATAGAGACCGGAAGATGACATCAGATCCCCTGGATCTTTATGTTCCAGACATACAGACAGACAGTTATGAGCTGTCATGTGGGTGCTGGGAGTTTTATCTGGATCTTCTACAAGAATAGTCAATACTTTTAATGGCTGATCCATCTCTCCAGCCCCGATCACAAATTCTTAANNNNAAAAAAGAAGGAAGAACTGAGTCTTGGAAGTACAGAATTTTTTATTTTTGTAAATTTTTATCTATTATGAAACCATATTTTTTACGTGTTTCTATGTTTGTGGAATACATATATTTGGGGGCAAACATCTATGGGAATGTGTGTGTGTTAAGGCCAGGGGTTGATGGCGAGTATCTTTCCTATTCTTAATTTTTATTTACCAGCAAAGGGTCTTAGGCAGTCTGGAGCTCACAGACTTGGCTAGGGTAACTAGTCAGCTTGCCCCAAGATTCTCCATCTCAGTCTTTCTTGTGCTGGGATTACAGGTCAGCCACCACGCCCACCTGGCTTTTATGTGGGCCTTAGGGATCCAAACTCTGGCCACGCTTCTGTGGAAAACACTTGCTTCACTGAGACATCTCTCAACTTGCATGAAACGTTTGAAATAGCCTAGGATTGGATACCCAGAATGAATGCTGGAGAGAGAATGAGAGAATGTGAATGAGAATGCCGGAACAGATACGCAAGCACCTTTATGTAGTAGAGGAGTGTTTATGCTGTAAGGAATATTAAAATACTGTTTCACTTTGTTTCCTTAGCCAAGAAAACTTTTCTTGGACAAAACAAATCCTTCTGGGGGCCTCTAGAGCTAGTAGAAAAGCTCGTTCCAGAAGCTGCAGAGATAACAGCAAGTGTTAAAGATCTCCCAGGACTTAAGTAAGTCTCGGGCTAAATTTTCTTTCTCCCTTTGAAGAATGGGACTAATGATGATGTGCACATTTTTATAACAACCCAAGTTTGTAATGTTGTTACTACTAGACACTGTTAGTGTCTCTTTACTTCCTGAAGAGAGCTTGTCTTTATATAATACCAAACATCTCTGTTTGATTACAAAAATGCACATGAGAGTCAGCAAGTCTTAAGAAATTTGACCTAGGAAGATGTTATGCCTGGCTGGATTTCGGGAAAACAACTGTGATCCATGGATTTTAGAGCCAAGATTAAGTGAGCCTCAGGAATATGAGATCTGCCTTCAAACTTGGGGGAAAACAGTAGAGATTAGCTTCCCACGGGAAACTGGTTTAATGTTAACTGAATGAAAGCACACTTTGCCTGTGTCCATAAGAGCATCCGGTTTCGTACATAACCCACTCTAAACTTGAGGCTCATTACACACTAAACTGATGGGACATTTCCAGCTGTGCCAAAGAGTGTTCTGGTCTTCAAACTACAGCACATTTACTTACTAATACAAATGCAAGATTATTTGCTCCAAACACCCAAGAGTCACAATCCCACCCACAATTACAAGTGCAAGAACAGGTAGGGGCCTCAAGCAGGGCCTTAGTTTACTACTGTAAGGCCATTGGAAGGAGCACGAGTCCTGTCCCACACTGGACCCGCCCTGCTGCCTCTCCTGTTCTCAGTCACTTGGTTTCTGTGCTCTTGTAGGACACCAGTTGGCAGAGGAAGAGCCTGGCTTCGTTTGGCATTAATGCAGAAGAAGCTTTCTGAGTATATGAAAGCCTTGATCAATAAGAAGGAACTTCTCAGGTATGAACACAAGTCAAACGTTCTTCTTGACATGTTCTGCCAATATCACTCAAAGTCAAGTCATAGAAACTTGCTGATTGCGTAGGTCAGAAACACTTATACGTAACAGTTTGATCCGGTCTCTGTACTGTACCTCATATACTCACTCCTAGTTCTGAAAGGGTGTTTTATGCAGTGTATGCCCTCTGTAGTTGTGCTATCTATATGTAGTCCTTTGTAGGGCAGTTCAGAACTTTACAGCACCAGAAAACAAGGAAAGCTTATGACCCACAGCCTGTGCATAGACCCATAGGACAACAAGGTGATAATTGTTTCATACGTACCATTCACATAGATCATGCCTAGGTTACATAGAAAATCTTCATCACAAAAACAAACAGATGCAACCATAATGTTAAAAATAAAAGGCAACCTATAGAGAGAAGGAGATTTTTGTAATAATTATTATATAAATATATGCATATTCAACAAAGGATATATATAAAGAATTCGACTGGCAGGCATAGTGGCACATGCCTTTAACTTCAACACTTGGGAGGCAGAGGCAGGAGGATCTTTGTGAGTTCAGGACCAGCCTGGTGTAGAATGTAAACTCCAGGACACTCTGTCACAATAATAATAATAATTCTACTAAAGTAAAAACAATACAAACATATGAACACGGACAGAAAATTTAAGCTTCAAAAAGGAAAAGTTAACCAGGCCGTGGTGGTGCATGCTTTTAATTCCTGTATTTGGGAGACAGAGGTGTATGGATTGCTGTGAGTTCGAGGCCAGCCTGGTCTACAGAGTGAGTTCCAGGACAGCCAGTGCTACACAGAGAAACCCTGTCTCAAAAAAACAAAACAAAACAGATGACTAGTAAACATAGAAAAGGATGTGTGACTTCACCGGCCATCTTAAAAGTATATATTAAAACAAGATACATGGGTCAGCAAAATGGCTTAGTGGGTAAAATCACTTGCCCATAAGCCTGGTAAGCCCCAGAACCCACATGGCAGAAGGAGAGGACCAATGCCTGCAAATTGTTTTCTAGCTTTCATACACATACTGTGGCACACACACACCCATACACAAACAAATAAATAGATGCAATGAAACAAGGTGATACTGGTATTTACCCAAAATAACCAGAATGAAAGGGCAGATGATACCAACTGTTGGCCGGGTATGATGGCACACACCTGTAATCCAACACCAAGACATATGAAGAATTGCTCCTAGTTCAGCCTTGCATCGTGAGACTTTGTCTTTATATATATACATTATGTATGCATGTGTAATGTTAGAAAGGATATGAAGTAACTTTCTGCTAATGGGAGAGTTAATTGGCACAGGAAAGTTAAGGAACTGTTTAAGCCCTTCTCATGCATCTTCTGATTCAGTGACCTAGTTACTGTCTCCAGTAGAAACGCATTATGTCCAGTAGAAGCACATGACCAAAAATGTTCGTAGACGTTTGCAAATGTGTCTGTTGCACAGTTAATTACAAGCTTATCTTACAGTGTTACCATATCCAATATAAATATATTATGTTCAACAAAGTCCTTGAACAAAAACTTTGATGTAGGCCAGCAAGATGGCTCAATGGGTCAAGATATTTGCCCTCAAGCCTGAAGACCTGAATTTGATCCCTCATATGTGCACATGGTGGAAAGAAAACACTAACTCCTGGAAGCTGTCTTCTGACTTCCACACCTGTGCATATACATAAATAAAAATAAATTTTAAAAGTTTTAAAATAATTTTCATAGTTATCACAATGTTTGTAATAGGCCCCGAGTCTCTATTTACAATAGAATATATAAATAGAATAGATAAACAAATTGTACTATATAGATAGCAGCAATGTATAGCAACATGGATTAATCCTATGGAGTATAATATTAGACAAACTAATCAGTCACAAAAATAAGTGTTGTCGGGGCTGGAGATGGCTCAGAGGTTAAGAGCATTGCCTGTCTTCCAAATGTCCTGAGTTCAGTTCCCAGCAACCACATGGTGGCTCACAACCATCTGCAATGAGGTCTGGTGCCGTCTTCTGGCCTGCAGTCATACACACAGACAGAATATTGCATAATAAATAAATAAATATTTTTTAAAAAGTGTTGCATTTACATAAAGCTCAGAAACACGTATGAAAACTATCTTTCCTAATAGAAGAGAGACTCACCTTAGCCAGTGCAGTGGAGTAGTCAGAACCAAGTAGGAAGAAGCCTGAGGGGCTTCTGAGTTTCTGGTATAATTTTTTTAATCTGGGTCCTGGCTTAATGAGTATGTTCTCTTTATGAACATGCATCTGGACATGGTGGGCCTACCTGTGATTTCTGGGCATAAAGAACTAGACTTTTGCAAGGAAGTCAAGAATTCAAAGTCACCTTCAGCTACTTAACTAGTTCAAGTCCATTCAGGACTACAATGAGAATATATCTCAAAACAAACGTGTGTGTGTTTGTGTATACAGTGACTTAAAATGTGTGTATGTGTGTGTGCATACATACACAATTACAAACACACATTCTTTTTAGACCAAAAGGAATTCAAATGCAGAAGATATCCCTGTAGAGTAATGTGAAGAAAAGCGTGTCATGGAGAATGTCAAGAGATGGCCAGGTCCTAGGGAGCATCGACTTGGTGCTGCTGCAAGCACCAATATTGTGTTCTTCCTGAGAAAGGGACAGGTGAATGCGAACAGACCCAGTCAGCAGAGCAGGGGCTCAACTTTATAAGAATTAAATCTTCAGGTGGCTGGAGTCTAGGGCTCAGTCTACAGGTAGCTCGAACAGAATTCTTCACAAAAACTCTAAGCTTCTGAACGGGGTCTGAAATATTAACACTTGTCCAGTAGAGCACAGAATAACGCTATTAACTCTTGTGAACTGAACTGAGAGGGCTTTGCTACATATAACTTCATTTCATTTAACTCAACAGTTAAACTCCTGAGTATGTCTAACAAAACTGCATTTGTGGTGCTCAGAAGAGTGGCCCATAGCTTTCATTCCAGCACTAGGGTGCAGAGGCAGGTGGATTTCCATGAGTCTGAGGGCATCATCATCCACATAGTAAGTCCTAGGCCAACCAAGGCCACATAATAGGACTCTGTCTTAAAACAAAAAACAAAAAGCCATCTATATGTGTACCAAAAAAAAAAATAGACACAATAGTATTCTGAGAAGCACCATAACTTCCTTACACTGTGGACAGCCCAGGTGTCCACCATTGATAATAAACCAGGTGTGTGACCAAACACCTGTGAGTCTAGCCAGTACTCAGAAGGCTCATGCAGAGCTCAAGGTCAGCCTGGACTACGTAGTAAAGTCCAGGCCATCCTGTCCTAGATGCCAAAAATCTATGAATTTATAACTGCTCTAAAATGAGTCTACTGAAATGGTTTTGGAGGTTAGCCTGGTCTACATAGCAAGTTCCAGGCCAACAGGGTTACACAGTAAAATCCTGTTTAGGTTTTCAGGTTTAGGCATGGTATCTCACAATTATAATCTTAGGACTTGGGAGGCACAAGCAGGAAGAGTACACTTGCAAGTCCAGACTACATGGTAAATTTTAGGTCAGACTGAGCTAGCTAGCCATGAGACCTTGTCTCAACATACGCACGCATGCACGCACGCACAGCTTTTTGAAGCCATCCTTGGTGTTGCATGGCTATAACCCCAGCATTTGGGAGGATTCTGAATCCAAGTCCTGTCTGGGTTACATAGGCAACCCTCTAAAAATGCCAAATGCAACCTTGCTCCAAGGGGATGGACATGCAGCTAAAAGACAAACCATGTGTGTGGTGTGTAGCATGTTTGAGTTTTTGTCCTTACCCTCCAACTCCCAAACAACAGAAAGACCCAGAGACATGGCATGCAACTTTCACCACCTTGAAATCAAGCTTTTCAGAAACACTGTACTCTATTGGCTGAGCATCCAAACAGACTAGGCTCCCACAAAGCCAGTACATGCAGTAGAATCAAAACCCAGTTCCATTGTCCTTGGCTTCTCAGT
>LOEQ01003284.1:128863-141075 GCA_001685075.1 Bramus lutescens | reverse complement strand
ATCTCATTACAGATGGTTGTGAACCACCATATAGTTGCTGGGAATTGAACTCAGAACCTCTGGGAGAGCAGCCAATGCTCTCAACCGCTGAGCCACCTCTCCAGCCCAAGAAAACATTTTTTTAAATAAAAGAGTGTTTTAAAAATGTGCAAGGGAGCCTGCAGCATTGTCCCACAGTGCATCATGAGCACAGAACAGTCAGTCGAGGCATTTATGAGTCAGCCACAGTAGCTCCCAGTGACTTTCTCAGCCCAGCTATCGAGTACCTACAGGGTTTACTCATGTGCCTGTTAGCAGACATGTCTGCTTAGGAAAGTGCTCTCAGAGATACCCATGTTCATGGATTAGATGGAGGTTTCACCTTGCCTGTGTCTCACTGGAGCACGAGGTCTTACCGTGCTCGCTGGGTTTCTGGAGCACGAGGTCTTTGTGCTCCCTGGGTTTCTGGAGCGCCGAGGTCTTACTGTGCTCCCTGGGTTTCTGGAGCACGAGGTCTTACTGTGCTCGCTGGTTTCTGTTGCAGTGAGTTCTACGAAGCCAATGCCCTCATGATGGAAGAGGAAGGAGCTATTATTGCTGGTCTCCTGGTGGGTCTGAATGTCATCGATGCCAATTTCTGCATGAAAGGAGAGGACCTGGACTCTCAGGTATGGGAAATTCTCCTGTAACCAATGGTGTTACTCTGTTTCCTGGCCTCTCAGGGCCTGGATTGGTTAGATCACACCAACCAAGTTAGAAGACATTGTGAGCATCAGAAACAGGATTTCCTTTCATTTTGTTGCCTGTAGAGTTAATGTGCCTTTGAAGTGAGAAACCACTCTGCACACTTAGAGGTCAGTAAAGGAAAAAGCTCTATTAGTTTGTGATTGGTTCTGGCTAGGCACAAAAGGGAGCCAGCCTCAGGTAGAAAATTTTACCGATTTACATATATGGTCCCCAGGCTTATGCAATTTACACATATCGTTTCAGACCCAGGTTACACTTTGAACAATTTTAACAATCTAGGAAACTGTAAGTCTGACCACTTGGACAAATGGGACATTTGCACTGCATGGACAATGCCTGATTGCTTAAGTGCACCAGTGTTAATCTTTTTGTGTAGTTGTTACCCAGGTTTCTCCTGCCCGCCTGTCAGGATTAAGCTTTACCTACTGAGAGCACTGGGGACTTAATGGCAGACCAGGGTTTAATGATGGTTGTGACCCCTGATATTTCTGGACGCATGTTCTGGGTTGGGCCTAAGGGACTTTAAGTCAGGATTGTCTCCTTTTGTTGTGGAAATAGAGCCTCACTGGAGGTCAATCTTGGCGAAGGCACATCAGCAGAAACTTTCTCAGCAACTGCAAACTTCAGTTATGGAACAAAATGTTCTTTCTCTCAGTTTCTAACAAGCCTGCTCAGTACATTTCTGTCTTCCAGTCATACTGGAGGGAGCGTCCCCTTAGAGAAATTCACGTTCTATAGCTTAGTATTTCCCAAGCAAGTTTATTAGTAAATCCTTCGTAGCATCAGTTGCTCTGCTTCAAACTACCCATCTGTCTCAGTGCGAATAGAAAACAATAGGTTTTTGTCTTTTTCAAATTCTGGCCTTGGCTATACTTCCTGATTATATATTAAAAACCAGGGCAGAGAGGGAGTGCAATGAAGGCTCTAGGGTTCAACTGCTTAGTTTCAAAGTCTTATTTTCTAGCTGAACATATCTTCTAGTTGTTTTTGGTGCTTTCCATTTCTTGATATGCACAGATAAAAAAGAGTAGTTAATGGGGTTTTTCCGAGCACTAATGGAGTTTTGTAAATATAGTTCACCTTGATCAGGGCCATGCTTGAGTTAATTGCCCAATAATAAAGATGTTTCACTGAGACTATTTCTCACCCTTTATAATGTGGTGGGTTTGTTCCATTTTACTATGGGAAATAGGAAAGGTTGTGTTGTGTGATTTGGATTTTTAAAAAAGAATTAAGATGGTAATAAAGTGGCAGATTTGAAAAAATGAAGATGTTTCTCAGTGAAAGTTGAAACAGACACCACTGTTAACAGTGGTCATTAGGGGCAGTGCCAAGGCTGTGGGTATTTTAAATTGCTTTTCTTTTTCTGATCCTGTGAAACATAAACAAGGGAATAGGTGTTGTTTCTGCATTATAACTATAATGGTTTATTATTTTTTTACATTATAATGTAATCACATCGTTTCTCTCTTCGCTTTCCTCCCTCTGGATCCTCTACTAACTTCCTCTTCCATCTCTTTCAGACTCATAGCCCGTTTTCACTGTTGTTCCCTGCATATCTGTTTATGTGCATACGTGCATGTCCCTAGCTATGCCCTGCTCAGCCTCTATACTATTACTTGTATGGGTGTTTTCAGGGCTGTCCCTTTGGTATTGGATAAGCAGTTGTAAGCTTTTCCCTGGAGGAGACCTCCCTCCCACTGTTGGCATTCCTTGGTGGCCTGTAGTTCTTTGTGTGTGCGTGGAGCCTGACTGGTCCCTGTCCACTTTGACATGTCTTTTGTTGCTGTCCTTGTTCACAAGCCTCGGGTTTAGGCTATCATGTTGGTGACACTTGGGTGTAGCTTCTGACTATACAATTTCAAACTTTACAACTAAATAGGAGAGCACAAATGGGGATGCGACATGCTGACAAAGATGGGAAGATCAAAAGGTCACATGTGATATGAAAATGCAGAGTAAGCTTCAGGGGTGAGGGGACAAGGAAGAAGGGATGAGGCACTGAAGAGTACGTAATGAAACCCAATTCTTTGCAAGCTTGTAGAAATTAAGTTAAAGCTGGGCAGTGGTGGCACGCACCTTTAATCCCAGCACTCGGGAGGCAGAGGCAGATCTCTGTGAGTTCGAGGCCAGCCTGGTCTACAAGAGCTAATTTATTTTTTTAATATTTATTTATTTATTATGCATACAGTATTCTGTCTGTGTGTATGNAATTGAACTCAGGACCTTTGGAAGAACAGGCAATGCTCTTATCCTCTGAGCCATCTCTCCAGCCCTACAAGAGCTAATTTAGGACAGGCTCCAAAGCTACAGAGAAACCTTGTCTCGAAAACCCCAAAAAAAAAAGAAATTAGGTTAAAAAAATCTTTTAAAGTAACTTTTATAAATAACTTTTAAAAAGCTTTTTCTAGAAAAAAATAAAGCCAGTAGTAGAATGCCTGAAAAAGAGGAAGAAAATTTAAACCTTATTCTTTGTGCTAAGTATTAGTTGACTGTCTTAAATTGTCTTCTCTTCCTTTTTCTTTTGTTATTTTTGGTGCTGGTGGTGGTGTGTATGTGTGTTGCTGGGCATGGAAGTGAGTTGTGCCTGTTAGGGGCACAGCTGGCTGTACTGAGCCACACCCTCGCCCCTGTAACTCTGGCTCTTCTAATTTCTCACTTTACATTACATTCATAGTAAAATGTTAAACACTCATCATGGACTTCTGGTGATGGTTGCTGTTTTGTTATTTCTGAATGCCTAGAAAGCAACATTGTTTTATGTCTTGAGAATAGTATCAAATTTTCTATTAACTTCTGAAAATTCTCTCTGTAGGTTGGAGTTATAGATTTTTCGATGTATCTCAAAGATGGAAACAGCAGTAAAGGTAGTGAGGGGTATGTATGAAGAAATTGTATTTCTTTTTCCTCAGATGCAGTGTTTTGCTTTGCTTTGTTGTTTCGTTTTGTATTCGAGACAGGATTTCTCTGTCTTGGAGCCTGTCCTGAAACTCACTCTGTAGACCAGGCTGGCCTCTAACTCACAGAGATCCACCTGGCTCTGCCTCCCAAGTACTGGGATTAAAGGCGTGTGCCACCACCACCCAACTAGATGTAGCATATTTTTCCTTGTCTAGTTTATAACAATATTGTGTTAGTAGATTTAGTAGACAAATTTTTGGTTATATAGCTTTAATAAAGTCTTGACAAAAAATATCTGATATTGGACCTATGATTAAAAGGATTTTCAGGTGAATGACTTTCCTGCTAGGTATTTCGGGGGCAGACATAATAAAGATATATAAAGTCAATCCAATTCTCCATTTTGTTTTTGTTTTTTTCTGATAGCCTCATACTGTATCTCAGAGTGGCCTAGTGCTCCCCATGTAGCTCAAGCCTTGAACTGGGCTTCCCTGCTGCCTCTCCTTCCCAGCATAGGACCCAAGTGTAAAATCACCCCGTCCAGCCTGTTCTCCATAGTTTGAAGTAGAGCTTGAAAATTTGGACAAGCTCAGCATTGCTGCGCCCCATCTATGCCCCACCCTGGGAAGCTGAGCCTCAGTGACCAGAAACTCAAACAAAGAAACAAGCCAGCCATGATGGCACATGGCTTTAATCCCAGCACTCGAGAGGCAGAGACAGGCAGATCTCTGGCACTCCGGGACAACCAGATCTGCTTAGAGAGACCCTGTGTTAGAAGGGACTGGGGCTGGTGAGCTGGTTCAGTGGAAAGAGCAATGCTGCTCTTCCAGAGGACCTGAGCTCCATTCCCAGCACCCACATAGTGGCTCACAACCATCGGTAACTCCAGTTCCAGGGCACCTGGAGGTACTGCATACATACTGTACAGTCATACACAAAGGAAAACATGCAATCACAGAAAATCATTTTTAAAATATCTTGACCCTTATGAAAGCCGTATTAATGTAGGTTGTTTCTCCCACTTTTGAACCACTGACTCTTCCTCGTGACATGTCCACATAGTGACGGGTCAAGTGTGAACTCTGGTTCAGTGTGTCTGTGGCCAGCAGTCTCGGGCTTTAGGAAGAGCTGGGGTGAAAGCTGTATTTCTGCCACTTGTCTTACTTCTGTTTCCATTGTTTTCCCTCCAGGGATGGTCAGATTACTGCAATTCTAGACCAGAAGAACTATGTGGAAGAACTCAACAGACATCTGAAGTAAAGACTGAGTAGAATTATTTTATTGGGGGCTTGTAGAGAGAGAAAGGAGTCATGAAACAATGAGCAGTGAAGACCTGTTCGGTCCATGCTCAGCAAGTACACAGAGAAGTCCATTTGCCAGTCACAGAACTAAGTACTGGATAAGTTAGGGAACTTGTAGCAGAAGGCAATAAAGGGTTATCATTAGATTGTAACTTAGAGGTTAAGTAAATATATTCAATAAGAACCATAAAACGTGACATGTATATCTTGGCCTTGGATAAAGCCACCTACTGCAGTACTGATCTTGGGTAAACCATCTCTTTTGTTCCCTTGCACTTCTCACTTACACACTAAATTGATATATTAACTTTCCCTCTCCTTGCTCACTACCACTAATTTATCAAGTACTCACCAGATATTTCACACTCTCCAGAATTACTCCCCCCACTCCGCCCGCTCTCTCTTGAGACAGGGTTTCACCTTGTAGCTTGGCTGGCCTGGACATTTCTATATAGACCAGGCTGATACCTGGCTTTGAACTCATGGAGATCAACTCTGGCTTCAAGTGCTGGGATTAAAGGTGTGCACCACCATGCCAAGCATAAAATTAGGCATTATAACTGACTTGTAATGTACATATAAGTTTCTATAGGCACAGAGGCTGAGTACCATTTGCAGGTCTCTGGGTTCATTATAGAATAAGTTTAAAATGAACTGGGGACTTGAGAGATGGCTCAGCAGTTATGACCTCTGACTGTCCTTTAAGAGGACCCAGGTTCACTTCCCAGTACCCACATGAGGACTTACAACTGTCTGCAACTCCAGTGCTTCTGTGGGCACAGTACACAACATACATAACTGTAAAACATCCATACACATGATTTAAAAATTAAAAAAGAACTCAGAATTGACTTCAGGGACAATTTATTGGAATTGAAGAGAAAGTCTCAAGCAGGCAAGCCACAGATCTTGACAGCTGCTAAGCTGAAGAAGGGGGAAGTTACATCTTAACAGTATACAAGTAAAAAGATACATCCTGAAGACTAAGTTTCTAGGAAGACAAAGAGCTGGGTCCTAAGACAGTCCTTTATCATTTTGTGGGAGGGTGCAGTATTGCACTTCCAGAGTACGTGAGCGTGGTTGCAGAAGCAGGATTCTGCCCTGTAGGGCCAACCAAGGAAGACATGTTCACTTCAGTTGCTCCTAAGAGTCGCTCTGGGCAGCCCCGCTGTGAGGAGGTGTCTAAGGGGGAAGGGTAACAGCTAGGGGCATTTTCTGTCAGTTATGTTCTTCAGTCCTTAGCTCAGGGCTGGGTGGGAACAGCCAACAGCAGCTGTGTCTGGCGGTTTCTCCTTTGACTTCTGAGTTTGGGCTAGTTAAAGCCAAAGCCCATGCCATTGGCATATCTTTAACCTTGCAATTTGTTTCAACTTTTAGATCTGTATGAACTGCACGGAAGGCCGGTCACGGTGGTTTATTCTTAATCTAGCTGGAAAGGCTAGCATTAAGAATGAGTTATGAGCAGCTTGGGATTTTCCACAGTAGTGCTTGATATTGGCCTCCTTTATATATTTATTTTTGGTTCTCACCAAGATATTATGACTGTTAATTTGTCTCAGAGGAAGCTGGCATATTGATATTCATATTTCAAATGGCACCTAAGGAAATGATAATGACAAGGGACCCTTTATTTCCTTCCTTCATGCCTAGAATCTTCTATCAGTATCAATATAAATTTTGAGCAATCTTGGGCTGGAGAGATGGCTCAGCGGTTAAGAGAACTGACTGCTCTTCAAGAGGATCTGAGTTCAATTCCCAGAAACCACATGGTGGCTCACAGTCATCTGTAATGGGGTCTGATGCCCTCTTCTGACCTATAGGCAGGATACTGTATAAATAAATAAATCTTAAAAAAAATTATTTTTGAGTAATCTTGGTTCCAGCTAGGAAATCCAAGAACAACCTAAGTATATTTTCTCTGGGGATTAAGAAGTAAGTGTGACCATAACCATCAGCGACCACTCCAGCCAAGCAAAGATGTGCTTGTATTTGATACCCAAACTTTGTCTCGATTCTTCCTTGCCCTTGCTATACCTCAGTTCTGTCTGTAGTCAGAGATACCTAACAAAAGCTGTTGAGCGGTCTAGTGCGGTGAAACCATCACAAGAGTAGTTGGTGTACATGTGGGCTGTTTTGTCTCCTGTAGGGAGCACTCAGAATGTACCAGGTACTCGTTCTTTGATTTCACTCATTGCGCACTGCTTCTGTGCCAAGGACTGGCGCTCATGTATGCTGTCTCCGAGCATACCAGTCTGGCAGAAATTGTGTGCATCATTATAGAAGGTTTTGGGATAGAGATAGGATCAGAACATGTTGTATGCATGTATGAAAAAATCACAGACTTATTCTGTGCAATTAATGATCTAGTTGAGCTTGTAAAGAGTTGTTATAGACTGATAACTATGATGGGGTTAAGAAAGCAAGTGCAAGCTATTGCCTGTTTTTCAAGAGACTTTTATGTTTTTTCTTGTCTTAATAGTGCTACTGTAAACAACCTTCAGGCAAAAGTAGATGCATTAGAAAAATCCAACACTAAATTAACAGAGGAGGTAAGTGCTTGGGAATCAATCATTTGACCTATAAATTTAATAATATAAATTAGTGAAACCTGTTTTATACACACACACACACACACACACACACACACATATATATATATATGTATTATATTATATAAATTAGTGAAACCAATCATTACTGTTGCCTTGGACATGATTTGACTTTTCAGGTAGGGACAACTTCCTGCCCTGGCTGCGTAGTCATTCATTTTCCCAGTGGGATTAGATAGAATACAGCCTGATACTCAGGATTCAGTAAGCATTTTGGCCAATGGTGATGTGGTACAATTAGACAAAGACAACCCCCTCCCCCATTTCTTTTAGACAGATTTCTGTGGAACACTGATGTGTGTTCCAAACTGGCAAGCTCCTGAGCCCCACATCCTGTCTGTTCTTGAGTATGCCTGACCAAGCAGCTTTGGCCGGTGATCCCTGCCGCTTGTTATATGCTTCTTATTGTCATGTGCTCCTGACTAAGATGATCACTTGACCTCTAAAAAAGCCCAGATTCCCCACTGGCAAATGGGGGTGCTTTTACTTCCTCTTTCAACTCCACAATGACTCTGGAGATTAGGCAAGAATATAAATGAGAACGCTCTCAGAAAAGCCCTTAGAATAGGAAGGGGAAATTAACCTCAAGGCTGGCATCTGATTAATAGGCTAAATCTGTAGCTTAGCCTTTAATAGAAGTAGACATTTTCATCAAGATCTTATGTGAACTAGCCATTATGCAAGCTCATTCGCTGTTTCTAATCGTCCTGTTAGGCACAGTGAGATAAACTTGGTTTAAAGAAATTCAGTGCATTAAACAGGAGTATGCTAATTAGTTTTTTTAGAACATAGATAAATAGATAGATAGATAGACAGATAGATAGACAGGCAGACAAATAGAAAGATAGATGATAGACAAAGAGACAGACAGAAAGAAAGAGAGAGAGAGAAAGATAAGATATAGTTTGTGTATTTTTTGAAACACAGTCTTATTTAACTCCCTCTGACTTTAAATTTAAACCCTCCTGCCTTAGCCTCCTGAGTGCTGAATTACCTATAACAGGTCTTTTGGAGCGTTCACAATGTGATTCCCATAACAGGAAGTGAATACTTGATTAAACCTTTGTTTAGACAGCATTTCACAGTCTTCTGTTCATTTGTTTTTGAGACAGGACCTCATCCTGTGAACATTTTAGAAGCATTCTCACTAAATGTGTGAGGCCATGGACATGTTCCTGAATTAAACAGTCTCAGCACTGGGGCATAGTAAAAAGGCTGCAGAACAGGGAAGGTGACCGAGTGGCTAATGTGCTCGCTGTGCAAGCAGGAGGACCTGAGTTTGGATGCTTAGCACCCTATAAAAACTGGGGGTATCCGTACATGTTTGCAGTCCAGCCCTGGGGGATGGTCACAGGCAGATCCTGGTCCTCACTGGCCAGCCACTGTGAGCCAAAACTTGAGTGTCCAGTTCAGTGAGAGTCCTTGTCTCAAACAGTAAGGGAGGGAACGCTAAAGGAAGACTCCCCACGCGAACCTCAGACCTGCACGTGTACACACTCATACCTGCACCCATGCACACACATCCAAAATAAAAGTACTCACGATAGAGAAGCAATATCAAGTGATTTTCATTTTTATTTTACGTACTTGAAAGATACTTCCCCTATGTTCCTCATTAGAACTTTTCTTTTTCTGAGACTGGATCTCACTTTGTAGTTGAAGCTAAAGAGAATCTACTAGCCTCAGCCTCTAAAGTGCTGGGATTACAGCATGTACCACATATCTGACTGACAAGAACAATTTTAGAGGGTGATAGACATCTTCCTTTAGCTATAGGTCTCCTAAGAATAGTCAAGTCTGAAATTTATGCCTCAGGAGATAATAAAATAGTCTAATAAAAGAATAAAAAGTTCTTTTTTTAATTTTGGTCAACAGCTTGCCGTTGCCAACAACAGAATTATTACCTTACAAGAAGAAATGGAACGAGTTAAAGAAGAAAGCTCCTATCTACTGGAATCCAGTCGGAAGGTAAGTCCTAAGTGGGTTCTAAGACCTTCGTGAGGGGACACTGTGCACTGTGCAAGCCACAGGGAGGGGGCCAGTTCTGGGCACTGATGTATAGCAAGCATCCTCTTTACCTGGATTCTGTAACGGAGAACAGGGTACAGCTCTCCAAGGCTGGCGCCCTCTGCTCTGCTGTGGCTCGAACAGGGTACAGCTCTCCGAGGCTCACGTCCTCTGGACTCTGTAACCGAGAACAAGGTACAGCTCTCCGAGGCTCATGTCTTCTGGACTCTGTAACCGAGAACAGGGTACAGCTCTCCGAGGCTCACGTGCTCTGCTCTGCTATGGCTCCAACAGGGTACAGCTCTCAAAACTCGCGCCCTCCACTCTGCCATAGCGCATCATCGCTTACATTTGTTTAGAGACTTGGAAAGTCTAATTCAGGCTCTTGTTTGTATGAGCTGATAGCTTGTTCTGTGTTTAGTGGTTACCATGTTTATAATGGAGCTGGAGAGATGGCACAGTGGTTAAGAAAGTTATTGCTGTTTCGGAGGACCTGGGTTCAGTTCTCAGCTCTTATATGGCAGCTCACAGCTATCTGTAGCTCCAGTTCTAGATGATCCAATTCCCTCTTCTGCCCTCTGGGATCACCAGGCACACAGGTGTGCACAGACATACATATAGGCAAAACATTCCTATCTTAAAATAATTTATGTGATAATAAATATACCATTATTTTTACACTGTGCTACTCCTTTAAAGTGAATAACCTAGTTATGTGTTGCCACTGAGTAAATTAACATGAAAATGAACTTTCTTTTTTTAATATTTATTTGTTTATTTATTATGTATACAACATTCTGCCTCCATGTATGCCCGGATGCCAGAAGAGGGCACCAGATCTTATTACAGATGATTGTGAGCCACCATGTGGTTGCTGGGAATTGAACTCAGGACCTCTGGAAGAGTAGCCAGTGCTCTTAACCACTGAGCAATCTCTCCAGCCCAAAAATGAATTTTCTACATATCAATACTTTCAAGGACCAAGCTTTTGTTTTGTTTTGTTGGGGGGGGGGTGTTTGTTGGTTTGAGACAAACCCTGACTGTCCTGGAACTCATTCTGTGAACCAGGCTGGCCTCGAACTCAGTCATCTGCTTCTGCCTCCCAAGTGCTGGGATTAAAGGTGTGCACCACCAACTGCCCACCCAAGGACCAAGCTTTTTAGGTAGTGTGGTGTTGCAAGATATTTGGTTACAGTGTGGAAAATAACATCACTTTGATTGGTTTAATAGAGAGCTGACTGTCCAAGAGCTAGGCAGGACTTACAGACAAAGAGAGGATGTTGGGAAGAAGTGCAGAGTTGCCAGGCACAGAGTTGCCAGGCACAGAGGAATCAGGAAGACTGCATGGGCAGTACAGAGTAAAGGTAATAAAGCCATGGCACAGAAAATAAATTAATAGGAATGGGTTAATTTAAATTGTAAGAGCTAGTTAGAAGTAAGCCCAAGTAAGCTAAGGTTGAGCACTCATAATTAATAAGAAGTCTCCATGTGGTTATTTGGGAGCTGTCTGGTGGGACAGAAAACTGCCTACAGTATAGATTTGCAAACATATTTTATATTTTTAATTTCTGTCTTTTTATTTTTCTTGTTGTTATCCTTTGAGACAAAGTTTCACTGTGTGACCCAGATTGACTCTTGCCTCTGCCTCTCAGGTGCTGGGCTTAGAAGTGAGCATACCTGTGTCCAGCATCCTTAGGGAGCATAACATGATGCTTTCAGCCCTGATAATGGCTTGGTGCTATTACTGTTCTAAATTATGACAGAATTACATTAGGGGAATATTCTAATTGATAGATCTATCAACTGTGTGCAGAGTTGTTTGTTTATGACTTCACTGGCATCTTTCCTGGCTACTGCTCGTGTTTCTAGAGGTATAATGGGATAAAAACAGTTTCCTATGTAGAGTATTAGTATTTGACTTTTAGGCATGGATATCATTAAAACAATTGTAAATGCTCAGAAGAATTTTGTTAAGTGTCTTCCTTCCTTTTAGCCATGATCTTTGGACAGCGACATGTAAATTCTCTGGGAAAATAATGTAGTGCCTTCTGAACCAACTCATATTTTGCAGTGAATCAGGCTTTGGGGGTTTTGTGTTTTGTTTTTGTTTTTGAGCCATGGTCCCATGGAACCTAAGCTGGCCTAGAACTTGGTATATAACTAAGGATGGCTTTGAACTCCTAATCCTCCTGCTTCCACCTCCCAGTGCCAGGGTTAAAGATCTGAGCAGTTTCCAGTTTTAGGAGGTGCTAGGGGTTGAATACAAGGCTCGTGCAGGCTGAGAAGTCACTCTGCCATCTGCACTGTATCCCTGCCTCTTTGTTTGCTTGCTTGCTTGGGTAGGTGGGTGGGTGGTTTTGGTGTATGTGTGTGTGTGGTCTTTGTTTTTTAGACAGTGTCTTAGTCTGTACTCCAGGCTGGCCTCAATTGTAACACGAGCTGGGGGCCTGCTTGTTGTGGTTTCAGTCCTGCCCAGTTCCCCACATCCAGCAAGGCCCAAAGAAAATCACACAGAGATCTTTATAAGTTATAAAGCTGATTGGCCCATAAGGTCAGGCTACTTATTAGCTCTTGTAGATTATATTAACCCTTGTAGATTAGCTCTTGTAGATTATATTCTGATCTGTGTTAGCCATGTGGCTCAGTACCTTTTTCAGTGGGGTAGATC
>LOEQ01003284.1:101556-112387 GCA_001685075.1 Bramus lutescens | reverse complement strand
AGAAAGCCAAGGCGAGGAACTTACTCTTTAATAGAAATACAAACAAGAACATACTTAATTTGAAACAAATAAGCAAGTACTAATTTATAAAGTACACTATTTGGTGAGCACCCAGTTTTGTTGTTACTATTTATTATAACTGGGTGAGAAAGGGGTGGGGAGGGAGGAACATTACTCATGGTGCCCATGCAGAGGACAACTTTGAAGGGTCTGTTCCCTTCTCCAACCATGGGTTCTAGGTTCTCAGTCTTTCATATTAAGCCCTTTTACCTGCAGAGCCATCTCATTGGGACCTTGTGTGGGTCGTGAGCCCTGGTCTCCTGTGTAGTCCAGATGGTCTGGGGCTGGCTGTGATGTGTGGACCAACCATCACCAAACTGTACTCCCTAGCCTATGTAACCTCAAGAGCTGAAGTTGCGGTGTATACCTGCAACTAAGTCTGTGTTTCATTTTGTTTTCTGTTGATGGAATCCAGCCCCTCGGTGTACCCCAGGCAAGTGCCATACTACACAGCACATTATCCTAGCTCCATGGCTGGAGACTGCTAACACAGGAGATTCTGCACTCCCACGCCCTAGTCTTTGGTTCATATTCCTCTCAGGCTGCTGCATGCTCAGAAGAGCAGAGGCGCTCTCCCCACCAGGCCCCTTTCCATGTGCTTTTGCCAGTTTGCCATCAGAGAGTAGGTAAAGTCTAGATAGGAAAGACCCAACATCCTCAGTGGTTGGGCTTGGGACTGGCTAAATCCCTCAGCATCAATATGGTGCCCAGAGAAGCTCAAGAGGTGTTATGTTCAAAGGGATATTACATGTAAGTGCTTGAAGAATTATAAGAAATGTGCCCAAATTCTGGATTACATCATGCTGAATCTTAACAAAATTACAGTGTGGTATAGCCATAGATTAGCAGAACCATTGCTATATGGTTGAAAATTCATAAATATTACAAAACAGAAGAAACTGCTAACTTAATTCAGTCTTTCATGTCCCACTAACAAACTTGCAATAAAAATGACAAGCTTATGCCAACAAGATTGAGGCAGGAGGGTTCCAAGTTCAAGCTTAAATCCTTGTCTTAAAAAAAAAAAAAACAGCCAGGTATGATAGTGTACACCTTTCATCTCAGCACTCCTAGAGGCAGGCTGGTCTCAGTTCAAGGCCAGCAAAGGCTACACAGGGAGACCCTGCCTCAAAAACAAAAGGAACCCCCACCTCATTCCATGCACTCTTCAGATGAAGGGGTCTCTGGAGCCTTCTATGAAGGAAGTGCTGTCTGTGTGACCCTGTTGCGGCTGCCCTGGTGGCACTGCTGTGGCAACACATCACTTGCCTACCAAAGGTTCAGAATGTGTATGGAGACTAGCATCCCTAGACACAAGATGCAGGTAGCAGGATAGGGGCATCGGAGAGAAGCATTAAGCTTACCAGTGCTCTGGGCACTTTGAGGTGATGTTGAGCACACTAACTTCTCCAAACCATTTCAGGGTGCTTAGATACTGGCTAGAACTTAGAATTAGCCTACCCAACAGTGACTAGGGGGATCAAAAATGTGAAGTGTGCTCCAGAGACTGAATATACTCTGTCTCTCTTGATTCTGTCGTATCCATGCTAAATGATTAGGTCTAATAGCTGACTTCATGTTTCTTAGGAACATGTCTGGTCAGGGCCATTTGGCACACAGCGGTCACACTGTACTTTATTATGCACTGAGCAATGGCGCATTTGACCCTTTCAATCCCACCCCCAATCTTGCAGAGCATGTGTACGAACTGCAGAGGAACTTTCTGTAACACCTGCATGGCAGAGGAACTGCCTCTTCCTTCAAGCATCAAGCCGGAACGAGTGTGTAATCCCTGTCACAAGCAGCTGATGAAGCAGTATTCCACCAGCCCATCCTAAGACTGGAGACCAAGACCCAGGCCAGAGTGTTAAGGATGGGCCTCTCCCTCCACATGTTAGATGCAGGATGTCCTGGAACCAGTCCTCAGAACCAACCTTAGTTGGTAACAAAGAAAGAAGTAAACCAGGCCCATGGGACAAGGCAGCAATTAGAGGTGCTCGAATCTTTGCTCATCTTCTCTAATGAGTGTATAAATAAAAATTGCTGAGCCTTTCTCAACACCTAAACAGGCGCACTTTGGAGGGTTTAGAGGCATAGTCTTTGGGTTTTTATATCTATGAGGTGATAAAACTGGGCTGTAGCTGAGTGGAAAAGCACTGCCTAGCAAGTATGAGACCCTGACTGCAGCATCACTGCCAAAAAAAAGATGGAAGGAAACATTACATTTCCATTCTTAGGGGGTAACATGATGTTGCCAGGCGGTGGTGATGCACATCTTTAATCCCAGCACTCGGGAAGCAGAGGCAGACAACTCTCAGTGTTCTAGACCAGCCTGGTGTCAGTGAGTTTCGGGACAGCCAGGACTGTTACACAGAGAAACCCTGTCTTGAGAGAAATAAAAACAAAAACAATTGTTGCCCAGGTGCTGCTGGACAGTTTCCTCTCACCTCCCACTACCTACCTCTTTAATCTACCAAACTGTGAACCCAATCTCAGGGAAAGAAATTAAGAGTAATATAAATTCTGAATGTATTGGTAATAATATTGTAATGCATTATAATTTCAGGACCATATTTTCTTTCTGGGGTGGGGGAGACACCTATGAGGGTTTTGTGTGAACAAGAACATCTGGTTTTTTCCAGGTAATGGCCCCAGAAGAATCTGCTCTCTTAGGATCCCTACCACAGCAAGTCATCTCTGTTACCCAGTCCCTCCCTCTTGCAAGTAGATTAAAGTAAAGCTAAGCCAGGTACTCCTAATTTGTCAATGGCTGAGGACAGGAACTCAACATTTAACTGTTCACTTGATAAGAAGTCCTTAACTACAGATCAGAACCCGTAGGCAGGGTTCTTGGAAAGACAATATTCAAACATCTCTTCGTAATATACCCTCTGTAGAAGAGTGGGGGCGGGGCACACTGAAAAAAAGAATAAAAAAGTGGTTTCATTGAAGATTATGTTGTTATGTTTAGATTGTTTGATTCCAGTTAAGACTCAGAAGACATGAATCCTATGCATGCATGGAATTCCGGGCTAAATGATGAATACCGACAAATCTGTCTCCTAGAAAGGGGGAAAGCCCGGGAAAGTCATTATTTCAGAAGTTCGCCTGCAGGTGAAACTGAAGTTTAAGATTAGGAGGAAATAAAATTAGCAATTCTAACCTTTTGTGTTGGTTGCCTCTTTTTAAATGTCTTTATGTGAATGAGTGTTCTGCTTCTATGTGTGTTTGTCCAAGGTCAGTTCCCCTAGAACCATAGAGACAGCTGGGAAATTGCCTGTGAATGTTGAAAACTGAACCCCAGTCCTCTGAAAGAGCAGCCAGTGCTCTTAACCACTGAGCCATGTCTCTAGCCCCGCCTTTTTTGTTTGTTTTACAAAACTTTTTTGGGGGGTGGGTGGCTTGAGACAGGGTTTCTCTGTGTACCCCTATCTAGGAACTAGCTTTGTAAACCAGACTGGCCTCAAACTCTGCCTCCTGAGTGCTGGAATTAAAGGCATTTGCTACCACCGCTAGACATGCAATTTTTTTGATCATATTGTTTTTGGTGACAGGAGTCAGCAGTTTTCGGGACTATATATGAGGGGCAGGTCTAATTAGCTTTGAATTAAGGAGCCAGCTGCTTAGCATGGAATATAAGAAAGAATAAACACAAAGATTTGAGGCTGTTATTTTGTACCACCATCCCAAAAGCAAAAACAAGGAGCCAAGTCATGAGTACTCAAATGTAATTATCCCTAGGGAATCTTCCTTAAAAATTGCTTCCTAACATTTAACAACAGCATCAATCGAGTAAAAGTGAAATAAACTAGATGCAAGAACACAGTAAAAACTACAGAATGTTCCACATGAAATTAACTGACACTATGTTCATAGACTAGAAAATATCACCATGCAAACACTGCAGGAGGCAGGCCCTGAATCCACACTTAAAGCCTAGGCAAAGGGATCACAAATTTAGGGCCTGACCTACATGGGAAGATCCTTTGGGGGGGGGAAGGGGTATCCCCATACTATCCAAATTTTCTGCAGAAATGGGGGGATCTTTCCTAAGATTATACTCATACAATTTCAAGGGACTTCCTAGTCAACTCTATAAAGTATGAATTCAGAAGCCATATAATTAATGTCAACACTTAAAACTACAGTAACCACGTCAAAATGATGCTGGCATAAAGCACAGGTAGCCTAGAAATAAACCTGTTAAGTATAAATCTCTGACAAGGGTGCCAAGACCATGCGCTAAAACAAAGTATTGAGAAAACTGGACACCCATGTGCACAGAAATAAAGTTGGAGTCTTGTAGCACACAAAAGACAAAGTTGACCAGCACTTAAGTGTAAGAGCTAAACTTCTGAAAAAGCTTCATGACATTGGATTTAGTGATGACGTTCTAGATACAACATAAAAGCATAGGCAACAAGAGAAAACCCTGCAGAAATAAGTCTGTCTAGTTGAGCTGGTGCAGGGCTATAGTCCCACCAATTCAGCAGGTTAAAGCACTGCAGACCCAAAAGCTGCAATTTTCTGCAACTTATCCAGTGTGCTGGCCAGTTTTCTGTCAGTTTGACACATCTGCTCCTGGCAGCATCAATTACTTCAAAGAGGCACCAAAGAAACTCCATATGGAGTTTGCATTCTTTGTGGCAAAAGCTAGCCATGTAGGCAAAGAAACTGCCCTTGCCTCAATTGCTACCAGTTACAGTCCAAACTGGACCAGTAGGATACAAGGAAGGCAACTGCCAAACTTTGCTCAGACAGGTAGAATGGTACTTCAGAATTCCCTGCTTCACAGGAACGTCGGTCAGGTATGCTAAGCCTGTAGGCCAAAGATGGATGCTGCAACATTACAGAGGAATTTTGGGTGACTGTCCAGGCAGCTTGAGATTAGGTCATGTAACATTTCACCCCTTCTGGGTCTTTGATGGAGTTGAAGACTAGTTATAGCTTTCCTCCATTATAATAAAAGATAAGTACAAAACTTTGCACTTCCGTAGTAAGTTTTTTCTCTAATTTTGTCAAATACAAATAGACTAAATATTGTAACTGTAATTCTTACTTGACAGCTTTTTGCTGTTTATGATCTTACTATGTAAGAGTTAAAACCTTTTTAATTATGATAAAAAAGGAGAAAATGCTGTGGAATAATCATCTTGTACACTGTAAAGATTTGTCACTTGTATTGGTTTAATAAAATGCTGATTGGCCAGTAGCCAGGCAGAAAGTACAGGTGGGGCAACCAGACTAAGGATGTTGGAAGGAGAAGGGTGGGGCCAGGAGTCACCAGCCAGATACAGAAGGAGCAAGAGATGAACATGCCATGCTAATAACGGTACCACGTGGCAGAGCATAAATACAGAATATGGGTTAACTTAAAATGTAAGAGCTATTTAGTAAAAAGCCTGAACTATCAGCCAAGCATTTACAAGTAATAATAAGTCTCTGGGTGGTTATTTGTAAACTGACAGGCAGGAGAAATGTCCGACACAGTGGGAACAGTAGATTCAAGTGCAGCTGCAGTACCACTGATAAAACTTCAGAGAGGATTTGGAAACCTCAAACTAGGCATTGATTACCTGGTCCTAGACCAGATTCCTCAAACAAGAACATCAAACAGACACAGACAGACAGACAGACAGACACACACACACAGAGGGAGGGAGAGAATTATCTGTTGGTGGCAGCTGTCACCCCAAAAACAAGGTAAAGAAAATATACAGGACTTTGATTGTTTTACACAGGTATACATAAAGTTGTTTATTAATGACTATTTTTGAAGCCAGCCATTTTGTCCAATATTTAAATAACAAGCTATTTAGTATTAAAGCAGAAGGTACTGCCACAATGTGACAGAAATACAGCTCTATTCATAAACCCTTCACACAATTATATATTAAATACTAGTTTTATTTAAGCAAGGCACCCCTACTTGTTCTAAAATATGGGGTGGCTGCCCCACTGGAAAAGCAAATGAGGAGAGTCGGATTCTTTTATTTCCTGGTTTAATTCAAGTGAAGCTATGAATGTCTTTACAGTCTGGACTGCTTTGATATCACTTTACAATTTCAAACCTAACAGCCTTATGATTTGTCCAAAACAAAAACAAAACAAAGATAAGGAAAGAAACAAAAAGGTAAAGGAAAGGGTGACTCAGTGAAATTTTAAATTAGCCTAAACTTCTTGATACAGACAGGTGCCAATGTTAAAAGCCTTTATAGGTCAAGGCTTAGGGAGGCAGAGTGATTCTAGTGTTCCTAAAGATAAGACTGCCAAGTGACCACTTATGCTCAATAACCTGTGGTTTGTATTTTTTAAAAGTTCTAACCCTAAACAATCAAATACATTCAAAATTAAACACTACTTGACCAAATCACACTGCCTTATTAAAGTTCTGAAACCTTCGCTTGCTTTGGTGAGTGTCTGGTATAAATACACCACTATTTTATTTCATGAGAAATTTTACATCAGAGCTCTCAGTCATAGGCAAAAACAAGCAGGAATAAGGTTCTAAAGAGCAACATTGAATGGAAACATCTTACAACTGCAGTATATCCTCTATGACAGAAACTAAGTTACAGAAACCAGACTTTCCCAATCAGACCCAGGACTGTTTAAATGGAATTTTAAATTTGTAGCTTATTTCATAATCCTAAACTGAATCTTTCTCAATCTCAACACTCCACTGTGAATTTTCCTTCGGAGCACTGTCATCAGATGCCCAGATCCTTTCTCTAGTGGTCACAGTCAATCAACTGGATCTTTGTACACCATGTTCAAGAGAGATGTGCAAAGGATATGCTTCCTGCTTCATCCTGAAAATAAAAATAAAAAATAATTATTTATTCACAATAAAAGGTGTTTTCCTACATTACTTAAAGTGACAAATTCAGCTTCACCCCACTAAACTAGTGCAAATTATCCAACAAATCAATTAATATAGATAAGAAAACTTAGACATTAGTGTATGTATAGAGCCTAGAATCCAGAAGAGAACATAAAATGTATTTTGTGGAGAACCGAGCTAATAAATGTGCTTAACAGTTACAATGTATTGAAGCTTTATGTTCAAAAATATATTACCTGTGTTTTTAAAAGACAGTAAGATCCTTAAAGAATCCATCACCACATTCAGAAAACAACTAAAGTGCAATATATTGAATACATGTAAACATTTAAAGAAAAAGGGCACTTCGTACTCATAACTCAAACCTTTTTCTAAAAAGCCAAAACAAACAACAAAAAGATCAAACAGAGCCAAATTCACTCTGAATCAATGATAGGAATGTCAGGTAGAGCACTCACCCTTCATCAGAGAAAAACTATTTACAGGGACCCAAAACAGGCAACATGCAAAGAATGACTGTGGGTGGCCAGCCCCACTGACACATGCACACTATACAAGCCCACTCCTAAGGCTCAGGGATAACCTCATAAGGGGGAGGGAGTGGAAAGGATGAGAGCCAGACACTCAGCATGCCTGCAGGAGCAGCATCTTCTAGACATGAGAGAGAAGGCTGCACAGTGAGATCTCAAGAGTATGGCTGCCTGTAAGACCTACATAGTGACACCATCAGTTGACATGTCAACATGGATGGAGGAAATTTCACAAGGATGCACCTTAGATCAAGAACTATAGGCAATCAGCTGAGCAGTGATGGTGCATGCCTTTAATCCCATCATTCAGGAGGTTGACAGGGGCGGATCTCTGAGGTCGAGGCCAGCCTGGTCTACAGAAGGGCAGCTAGGACTGTAATATATAGAAAACTTGTCTGAACACACACCCCCTCCGCAAAAAAGCTATAGGCAATTCCGTAGTGATGAGACCTGAAATAGGGTATCCAATCCTGAGTGCTCGCTCAAAATAAACACACAGACAACACTAAATGGACCCAGTAGGGGAAGTGTATGTGTGTGTATAAAATAATCAATGCAGTAGTCATTAATTTGAGAGGACGGAAGGGGGCATGGGAGGAACTGGACGGGAGAAGGGTAGAAAAAAGATGTAAATACAGCATTCAAGTATGAAATTCTAAAAAGAAATTTGTGTGTGTATAACAAATGAGGAAGTGTACTTAAGTTTTAAAGGGATAAGATAATGTAAAATACATTTTCTGTGTTATGATTACAGCTATTAAAACTGTAGAATTAGTTTAAGCATACAGCATTATGTGAGGAATTATGCAGAAAGAATCTATACAAAGATGATGCTTAAAGCCACCATAAAATTAAATTTTAAAAAAATTTATATTGATGCTTCACAATCATTAGATCCTTAGTGAAGAGAATTGTTTCTGCCATATTATCAATTAGTGAGTCTATTATTAATTAATGTAAGTTTTTTCACAGTTGTAGCTTAATTACCTTATCATCTGGGGTTCTGTTGAACTCTTATTTTCCTTTAGGACATGAATTTAGGAACAGCTCAATATACCTATGTTCTGAATATATATATATAAAAAAAGTTAGTTTTGCAAAGACTAAAAGACTTAACACCCTTTTTATCCTACTTCAGAGAGCAACACAAATCCTTTACCCTTTCCCTAATTAGACACAAACAAAGCTAAGTGTGGTGACATACACCTCTATCCCCAACTATTTGGAAACTGGAGTGGAGGATCACTGGAGTCCCTTGAGTTTGAGATCATAGGTTCAGTAGGTTAGTCTGGATAAGTGAGCTCCCCATCTCAAAATGATAATAATAACTGGGTGTGCTGGACTGTATCTTTAACCCTGGGACACAGGAACCTGAGGAAAGACAACCTTGAGTCTGACACTGGTCTAGTCTACAAAGAAAGATTTTGTCTCAAGCTAAATATACACAAACACAAAATTAAAAAAAACAAAACAGACATCAAGGAAAACTAAATCTAAACAGAAGTAAGTAAAATAGACAAATTTTGATCCTTTGCACTCAGTTTGGTACTACTAAAGGAATACAATTTGCCAAAGGAAAACTTCTAGGCACTTGGCAGGAAAACAATGGGTCATACTCACGAACATGGGACCGGTCCTTGAGCATAGCTGCTACAGCGTCCTCATGGGTCTTAAAGTGTACGTCAGCTTCTCCAGTGGCCTTCCCACTAGAGCTGTACTCCATGGTGATCCTCACAGGCTTCAATGGAGCAAAGAACTGAGCAGGGCCAACAACAACAACAATTATGAAGTGTACTTTCCCCAGCAAGACGGCTCAGCAAGTAAAGCCCTTAGCTGCCAAGCCCTGCACCTGCGGTTCAATTCCAGGACCCACATGGTGGGAAGACAAGTCTGACTCCAGCTAGGTGACTTTTGACTTCCATATACAAACCATGGTTCTCCTCACCAAAAAAACACACAATAGTTTTTAAAAGCTGTTGCTAAGTGCCAGCAAGCCAAAATGTCCAGAAAACCATGAGAACACAATCATTACTCCACAAATCTGCTGCTAAGCTAGGTTCAGTAGGTTAGTTGTGTGAAGTGTACTTCAACTTGAGAGGGGAGTATCAGGACACCACCCACTGAGGCTGAGGAAAATGCAATAGGTACAGCCAGAGTCTAAGCACCTAAACTAAAAGTAAATGGATTGAATCAACATCCTCAAAAAACCACCTCTCCTATTCCGATGATTAACCTTACACCTTATTTGTCTCTATAAAATCCTGATGTTTTCCACCTTAAATTATAATTGCTTTTTGGAAGTGATAGGGTCAAGGATGACCAAGCTGGCCCCAAACTCCTGGGACAGGTCCTGTGTCAGTCATACACTTCAGCTACAGAAGATGGGACAAGCCTCTGCTGGATGGGATGGAGGCTAGCTAAGAAAGGACTCGCCAGAAACACTGCTTTCCCCCAGCCTGCTCCAAATTAACACAAGTCCAACCTTAGATGCACAACCCTCTGACGCTTACTGGCACACACATTTATAATGTCTTGGGCATTCGCTTGGAAAGGCAAGCCCCGCATGTGGACAAAATGGAGTGAAGGTGCAGACCCAAAGTCGACGGCCTCTGGAGGTTTCTCTGACATCTCCTTAGGCAGTTCTGAGGAAGAAAAAAATACAAGGACACAAAGCTTCCAGAGCTGTTAGCAGATTATAATTAGATATGACCTTTAGTGCCATACCTGCGCTGACACTTGTATGACAGAATGTCGCGAAGAACGGGAGTTGGCGTAAGGTGAGGGGTAGGAGCTTCTCGGAGCGAAGCCCCCCGCNCTGTGAAAGTATAAATACTTTACCCTGCCTTAATTAAAATGCAGCAGATTCAAACCTCTCTTGTGTTTGTCTGTCTGTCACTCGCCGAATCCTGAGTTGTCCTGTCTTTCGCCCTGATTCCCCTCGGTTCGTGGGTCCCATGAGGACCGGTCCGTGGCACTTTAGGTCAAAATCCTCAATTCATCTTGACCCAGAGTGCATGGACTTTAAAGCCAAAAAGCTGAAATTTCTGCTACTTTACATCACTTAGGAACTCAAACCACTCCCAAATGAATTTATCACATGTGATAATAAGATAAAGGGGCATTAATTAAACTGTAAAGTAGGAGAAACTCTCAGTTGTGGGCACTAAGAACAAAGACAGCAAATACAGTGACAGGATGATCCCAGAACACTGGATCTGTACGCACTTCCAAATTTCACAAGACCCCAAGTGTTGCTTTGGAGTCACAGATGAAAAATTTAAATCCAGAGGCCAAAGAAGTCCTTAGTCAACATCCCACTCTATCCAAATCATTCCCCCCATGCCAGGCAGTGGTGACACACACCTTTAATCCCAGCACTCGGGAGGCAGAGGCAGGT
>LOEQ01003283.1:269077-301086 GCA_001685075.1 Bramus lutescens | reverse complement strand
GACCAGGCTGGCCTTGAACTCACAGAAATCTGCCTGCCTCTGCCTCCCAAGTGCAGGGATTAAAAATATGTGCCACTATCACCTGGCTCCTTTCTTAATATACTTCATGATTTGCCTAGGCTTATTTAGTTTGAGATGACAACATGAAATATGTCTCATAGGTATTTTTCCACTAAAATATATTTATTCTATTAAAAATCTATTATTATGAAAAGTCTATAAAAATGATTTTCCTGGATCAAATTATTAATTTTGTAAAGATAGTCTCTGCATCGATTACCATGAATACAGGAGTGTCAAGAGATGTCATCAGCTGGGCCGTGGTGGTACATGCCTTTAATCCCAGTACATGGGAGGAAGAAGCAGGTAGATCTCCATGAGTTTGAAGTCTGCCTTGTCTGCAAGAGCTAGTTCCAGGGCAAACTCTAAAGCTATAGAGAAAAGAGAAGCCCTGTCTTTAAAAACAAAACAAAACAACAACAACAAAGAAAAACAACAGCAAAAAGAGCTGTCTTCAATATTCTTTTCTGTCTTCTAAGTCTTATGCCACACCAACACTCATCAGTATCTCTATTAGTATCTGAAGATAAACACATTTTTTAAATGTACCAGCATTCTAAAATACCATCTAACCAATAGTTTTTGAAGTCCTTAGTAGGTCCTTAGTCTCTTTTTCAGAACTCTTATTCATTTGCTGCACTGCAGATAAAAGTGTTATCTAGAAAATAATCTAGTAAGACATTTTATTGACTAAAACAACATGATGATCCTGAACCGTTTTGAAATTCAGATGTGCATATGCTTTTTTTCCCCTGAAATAGCTTGCAATTAATTTACTCTAAATCAGAAAAAGTAAGAAAAATGGCTCTTAGGTTATTTGTTTAAATAAATGGAAAAGCTATTACATACTGCACACTGACTATTATTAACAGATGTTCATTGTATTTGGTAAAGACACGAAGAACTTCTTTACTCAAGGTTACCCAGCTAGGAGTAGAAATTGCCCAGAATCTAAGTAAATTCTGTCCATCCCCAAAGCCTAATTCCTAACATAATGCAGTATCATCTCTCATTATGTTAGGAAGATGGACTAAACATAAATATACATTATAAGCTATTGCAAAATGTTAGGAAGATATATTTGCACACATAAATACATAACAATACGTAATCTTTAATATATTGATCTATCTTTTCCTTCGCTACATGCAAATTAATTTCTTTAAATTATCAGAAATGCAGATTAATTCTTAGCCAAAGGTATTTTAGAGTGTAATCCTAGCATCACATTCATAAAAACTAGGTTGTATGTTTTCAAAACACTTTTGTAGAACCTCGAACTACCATAATAAATGACAGTAAACACGGTTTGAGTTCTCAGCACTTATATCACTCAGCTCAGTACCACAAGTAACTGTAGTTCCATGGAATCCAACAATCTCCTCTGACTTCTGAGGGTACCAGCATGAGCATGATGCTTATACATCCACTCAGGCATACAATAAACATAACTAAGTAAATTTGCATTTAAAAGACAATGCATAAAACACTGAAACAACTCAACTATCCCAGCTTTGAAGTTGTATTTACAATCTTGACTGCAATGTATTCCTTTAAAATACCTAGGAAGTGTCTTAACCAGGGTCTATTATCAGTTATTTTGTCTTTAGACCTTTTCCTAGAGCAAGATTCTTTCCCCTATACACTGTCAGTTCCCTGATAGGCTGTTGGGATTGATAGCTTGTTAGTCTCAACTGGAAATGACATCATTAGGCACAGTTTTCGGACTTGGGCCTGTGCCCATAATATTGGTACACCTTCAAGGAGCACCATGCACTTGGTTATTTCCCTTGTTTCAGTCAGCATCTCTTTGTAATAGCTTCCCATAATACTGCTATGAAAAATCTCTGCTACCAATTTGCTGTTGGCTTGAAATTCAGTCATTAAATGTTTAAAATAAGGAAGCCTCAGCTATCAGACATCATTTTAACATAAAGGATATGAGCTTGCATTTAATAGGTGATAATAGCTTGCTTTTTGTATCTTTCTAACTATAAAATTGCTATATGTTTAATATTAATATTCACAAAACATAGGAGTGTTTAAGTATGAAAAATAGACATCGGTATTAAAAATATACCTTACTATATTGACATTTATTCTACTGCTTTTTCAACATAGTTATCATTAACTTTAAGGTAGCATTTCTGCCCTTATATTTTCATATTTTTAAAAATGTGACATCTTGTATTTTCTTGAATCAGTTTCTCTATAGCTCATGCTAGCCTGAACATCACAGTGACGCCTCTATCTCAGCCTCCCAGAGTACCGGGATTCCAGGCATGAGCTTCCAGTGTTTCCAATGTTATAAGTTATAAGTAAGCTGAACTATTTTGCTATGTTGATAAATGACTTTCAAACACATGCACCTGGATTTTCACATAAACTTCATGATGTAAATATACCATAGCACATTATTTTCCCTTTGTTACAAATAATATTATTATTGTTCCCATTCAGGGCCATAATTTTATAAAAATCACTTTTGATCAATTAAAATTTTGACTTAGATTTCTACTTGTAAATTCAAGTTTAGATTCTGGATGTGTGTGTTCTGTTCTCAATAGTTTTACAATACCCTTCTGTTCTCTTTAAATGAGCTTTAGCCACTTTCATTGTATTCTATAGCTTGGCAGGTTCCTTCCCTTGACTCCAAGCTTTCCAAGTTGAAGTGAAAAGTTTGAGCAGTATGGGATACAGCAGAAATCAGGAATGAAAGCTTTGCATCACACTCCTGGAGAATCCTTTAAATCTGAATTTTGTTATTGAAACAGCCTCTGCCTGTGTAGCCCAGGCTGTTCTTAAACTTGCAATCTTCCTGCCCGAGTCTCTAAATTGCTTGGTATGGTTGGTTTTTCTTTCATATAAGGGAAGAGTAGCTCTAAGACACAGACTACCCAAGAGGCCTGTGTTGAAAGCTGGCTTCAAAGAAGTTGGGAGCATCTGCACTCTTCCCTGCTTTACTCATTGGATCCATACATAATTCCAAAACACATATTGAATATTGAATGACAACTTGTAACTGTTCCAGAATGTAAAGCTAATTTCTTTAAGTTGTTAGTAAATCTTCAGGAATAGGGATTAGAGCCATCATTAGGTATAATCATTTTCTTTTTTAATGTATTTTTAAATAAAAATATATTTTCTCTCGTATAACACATCTCAATTACAGTTTGTCCTCCCCTACTCCTCCCAACTCCACCCAACTCCCCTCTCCTCCAGGATCCACTTCCCTCCCACTTCCCTTCAGAAAATAATAGGCCTCCAAGAGACAGCAACCAAAGAAGACAAAATGAGGCACATTACTACAAAGCAAAAGCCCTTATATCAAGACTGGACGAGGCAACCCAACAGGAGGAAAGGAGTCATAAGAGCAGGGGAAAGTGTCAGAAACACGTAAATAAAACCTTTAAAATGTTGAGACGTATATATGTATCCCTCAGTGTATATTTGAGTCTCCCTGCAACATGGCACATTATTTGAGAAGATTCTGCTACCAACTTATGAGAAAATTGTGGTTAAGACACCAATTTTCAGTGCTGTGAGATACAAAGAAGTCACAAGGTGAAGACTATTCCTATGCATTCCCATAGTAAGGAGGATGTATGTCATCAGCATCCAAAGGGTCCTTCATTCTGTGGACCCAATGCTCAGACTAGTCCAGCCTCTGATCCCCTAGTGTTAGTGATCGAAAGGAAACCCCAAACTGAGACTATCATCTCAAAAAAAAAAAAGGCTGGAAAATCACCATCTACTTCCCAATGGTACTATTTAGCTGCAGCCACTCAATATTTCAAGACCCACCTTGATGGGGAAACTCTGTCAATCAATCACATCTAGCTAAGGCGTGGTTACCTGGAGCCCAGAAAGATAAACTGGGAGGACCCAGATGCGTGCTCTCTCTCTGAGCAGGGCTCACTGGACGGATAAGAAGTCGGACCTCCCACTCTCGTAGCGTGAGTTTTCACCTTATAACCATTAAAATACAATTGTTATTCTTGAGCTGGCCTGGTTATTTATCGTACTGACCAAATCCCGAATACCACTTTCAGCACTCATATGAACTACCCATTTCCATGTAGAAAGTACTTTCTAACTACATGAACGTAAAGCTGAATCAGTACCCTTAGCCAGTTTTATTTTGTTTAAAGGAATGTTTGCCTGCATGTATGTATATACACTACATATATTGCAGTACTCTTGGATTCAGAAGAGGGCATCAGATCCCTTGGAACTAGAGTTAAATGTGGTTGTTAGCCACCACATGGGTGCTAGGAACCAACTCAGTTCCTCTGGAAGAGCAGCTGAAGATGTTAACCATTGACACATCACCCCAGTCCAGCTTACTTTTAAGATCTACATAAAAAAATGTGGCTTCTTCTGAAGCAGAATAAAGTTTTACTTCGAGTGTGCACGTTTTTATTTCATTATATAAATGCAGTGTATATTGTCTCCTTTATTGTCCTCCTACCCTTAATACTTACATTGATATCCCTTGTACATGTAATGGAAAATACCATTTCTAGTCTTCTAACATGACTGTGGTTAAAGTAAGAAAATAAAATGTGCTTTGCTTAGTTTTGTTATTTGTAGATAAATTTAATGTTAATAAGTTAGAAAAACCTTTCTATGCAGCACTAGGGAGGAAGTCTGAAAGCACATGCCCCTTTGACACATGGTTTGAGTGAGAAAAGGCAGAGCGGTTGGTTTTAAATTTGAATGTGTGTCTGTAATTGGATGGACAAAACATGCTGACTTGAGTCAGATTCTTAGAACTGAATAGTTTCAATCTATGTAGACTTGTAGGATAATTAGCTACACCTAGCAAGCATAGAATCCTTGGGTTAGATACTAGAAATGTGTAAGTCTGGTGTGGTGGTGCAAATGTGTGGTTTCAATAAGGGGAAGGATTGGCAGGAAGATCAGAAGTCCAAGGTCATCCTTGATCATTTAGTGAATCCAAGGGATACAGGACATTGTGGGGGCAGGGAGAGGGTGAATGGGGTAATCTGAAACCTCATTAGCTACTCTTCCAAGTTCCTTGGAAGGCATGGCAACCACACTGTGTTAACCAGAGGCTCACATTTCAAACAGCCTGCAAATAATGCTTGGGACAGTGAAACAAACAACAGATGACGTGCAGAACAGTACTGTTTACAAGCAGGTATTAATGGCAGTGTGGTTTTCCACTGGTTTTCTCAGGAAAGTGGGCTATCTTTCAATGTTTTATTTATTTGAGTTCTTTCCAAAAGTAAGAAAAGAATACGATATTTTGACAGACTTTGGTATTTTTCCCTTGACTCAGGTGTAGCAGCTTTCAATTGGATCCAAGCACTTCAGGTTTTATCCTCTGAAAATGATTTTGTGATTGGTCTTACACTAATGATTATACAATGCAGTGAATTCTAATGTGGTTGCTGGCAGCCCATCATTCAGCCTACAAGACACAGCTTCTTTCTGTGAATAAAACTTTCACATTCTCACTCTTGCTCTTTTCTTCAAGGCTACCTTTCCTTACCATGCTCTTCAGCTTTCCCTCCCAAAGGGACTTCTCTTGTTTAAAAACGCACATTTCTTGATATTGTTGCTATTGATGGGAATATAAGATTCATTATCAGTCACATAAAAAGACAGATCTAGAAGTTTACCTTTTGTAGAAGTGGATACAAATTACTCACTTAACCTTAATATTTTATTAATGGCATAGATCTAGATGTGGGGTCCTCTTGAACTACATGGAAGCCAGTTTCTTCTGCCAACATGCAGAGATTTATATCTTCATTGTGATACCTGATTCTTTTGGATGAAAGGAGAGGGATAAAAACGTTTTTACAAGAAACAAAAATATAGGAGGAAACAAGAGAGGGACACATCCATTTATGCTGGTTGCAAAGGTTAAGCGCCTTCTGCATTAAGTCCCAGTTGAACAAAGTGGCTGAAACAGGGTCTCACTGTCTTTAGGTAAAAAGGCAGCATTCCTGGGGCAGAGCAGGGAAGTGAGGACTTTAGAGGGGCCCTGCCAGACTCTCAGTAAAACGGGCATCAATAGAACCCTATGTCCATGCTTTCCTTATGGCCCTTTGCTTGCCACGCTGCACATCACACCTCCAGTGTCTCTGACATTCCATCCTGCCACTCCAGGAAGCAGAAGCCCATAGTGGATGGGAATAAAGACTCTAGGCCCTTAGGTCGCCAGAGTTCCATTTACAAAATGCCAGGTGTGCCTCTATTGATGCCTTTCCTCCTGACAGCTATCTTAGTACTTTTAGATCAGACTCAAATCCCTCATCCCCCTAGCAGTTCGAACATTTTCTTGGCCATTCGGTTGCTCTTTCACTCCTCTCCACAGGGACCTTTACTCTTCTTGTCTCATTAGAGACTAAAATTGTTTTTCTTTTTTTCCACTTCCTTTCCCGATTCCACTAATGCTCCATTCCCTGCATTCATTTGCACAAAAATGCTTCGGCTTCCTTTTGACTCTGTCCCGTGTCTAGGAGCAAGGGTGTCTTTCTGAGAAGACTCTGCAGTTCTGCCTTTACCAGACATGACCTCACACCCTCAGTTTGTTCGGTACACAGATTCCTATCACTCCCAAGCACCCTTTGTCAATGAGATTGTTTTCAACCTATGCACTTGGCCTCCAGAGGCTCAGCTCTTTGTCATGTGACCTGTGTCTCAATTTACTTGCAGTATGAAATTAGGCAATGAGTAGAGCCTCCATAGCTCCTCCCTCAACCACAGGTTCCCCTGATTGGTGTAAAGGCACGTCCAGCTTGCCTGAGAAAACAAAAGAAACCTGGAAAACTTTCAGACAGAATAAGAAGGATTATGGGGCTACAAATGTGAGGGAAAGGGTCATGCAAAGACAATATGAATGTTTGGAGGGTTCAGCAATACAGAATGCTCACCATTTCAGTTCCTTTTTGTGTAAAATCATTTTGGGAGGGGGTGATTTTTTTCTTTATCTTCATTATTTTATCAGTTCCATCCTCTATTTCTTTTTCTTCCTCAGATTTCCCCATTTCTTCTTTTTATCTCTTCTATCTTCCTCTTTTCTTTTTTTCTTTCATTTCATTCATTTTCTTTATATCTTCAAAGAATTCATTGGTTTCAGTAACTATCATTCCTTAAAGATACGACCCTCGTTAAAGCAGTTCCCAAATCTGAACTGTAAAGTACTAGAAAACAAAGGTATGAATTCAAGACCGGAATTTCACCAACTAACCTTAGTGTCAAAAGCAATGATTGGCAGATAGTTAGGTTCAACAAAAAGGACCCACTTGGAAATGCATCTGTATCCAGGACACAAGTGAGCATTTACCATTCTGCTTTTTCCTTGATTCCAGTCATTGCTATTCTCTGGAGAGATCTCCTTGAGAATTCTGTTTTGCTTTTCTTTTCTTCTTCTTTTTCTACTTTAAGAAATAAACCTTTTCTTTTTCATGCCATTTTCAGCATTGGAATTACTCCTACATTACAAAAACAAAAATTTACCTGAGTCTCAAACCATAGAAATTTATAATTGGTCTTCTCCTTTATCAGAGTGTTTGCCACTATCCTTTTCACCAAATCAACAAACTCATTCATCTCTATCCTAGCCTTCGACTTTGTATATACATGTTCTGTGCTCTCACGTGAATCTCGGGCTGGGCATGGTCCTTCCCAGGATTTGATAAAGAGTCCCATTTCTCAGAGTATTGAATCCTTGGTCAGTGTGCCTTTCCATGGCTAAGATCTGAACCTAAATTTCTTATGGTAATCATAGACGTCTTCCGGCCTCTGTCTAACCACAGATTTGTCTCCTGATTGGCAGCATCATTAGCTGTCCAGGTGTGGTGCTACATCTTGGCTCATGCTCCCTTGGAACCTTGATGTGTTCAGAAGGAATCTGTAGATGATTCCTCACTTTCTCTTGTCCTCTCTAATTTTGACAAAAAAAAAAAAAAACCTTCTAGTTTTCTTATCTCCCCTACAGGTAAGGTGACTCTTTCTCACCTAAGTGTTAAAGAAATTGTTGACTTGTCTCTAAGTGTTTTGTCCATTTGCAAATTGTACCCTTTTCTTGCTTCCTGTTGAATTTCGAGAGTTTTCATGTAGGCTTGAATTTTCTTTGTCTTTAGGTTTCAAAGTTTGATTATGGTATGTTTTATGCGTAACACCATTAAATTTTTGCTTATGAAATTTTCTCAGATTCCTCAAACATAGTAAGTTTACATCTTTAGGTATATTTGGGATATTTTAACATTTTTGTTTTATATCTTCATATTTTTACCATTCCTCTGCCTTTATCCAGTCTCTAACACATGAAATATTTAATATTCTTTCTTATCCTTTGAGGTTTTTAATTTTCTCCTCTCTCTTTCTCTCTCTCTTTGTATTTGATTTAGTAGATTTAGTCCTACATTCTCTTTTTTTCTATATTCTTCTTCTTTAAAATCCATCTACTGAACTCTGAGTTTCAGACACTGTAATTTACAGTTTCAAGTTTTTTATTTGGTTAGCATCTGCATCTTCTGTTTTCTTCATAATAACTTCATCTTTCCTTGTTGAAACTTGCTATTTTTCTTATTTTAAATATATTCACAATTGTTTATTAAAATGGGTTATCATAGTTAAGTTCCTTTGTGCAAAAATGTTAATACTGCTATTATATCAGAGTGTCATGACTTTTTTTTTACTTCTCACACTAAGATATTCTTGGAGAGTCATATAATGAGTGCTTGTGAACAGATAATAAAAGGCATTGGAAACCTCATTCTATGAAATTTGGAGCTTATTAAGACAGTCAACCTTTGTCTGCCTTCTTCTGATACTGTATCTTTGGAATCTGGGATAGGAGAGGGTATTATGCTACCTCCTTATTTGCAGGAAAAGGTAGAACCCAAACTTTCCCATGTTTCCACTGACACATCCTTGACCGGGAGAGGAAGAGTAGAGGCACCTCATATCTGTTCTCATTTGGCCTTCTCTGACACAATGGAGAGGTAGGGCAGAGAGTGACTGCTTCACCACTAGAGTGAGAAGCTAGTGAAAATGCTGTTTCTTCATGAGGTTTCTCCTGACACAAAATCAGAGACATGAAAACATCTATATGAACATGGACAATGTCATGAGATATTTTGGTCAGGACAGGACTACTCTTTGCTACTTTTTCTAGTAGAACACTGGATTCTAACTAATTATAAATTCAATCCATTTTTTTTCTGAGCAGTGACTAAATGTCATTCCTTCTTCTTAGGAAATTTTAAAATGCATCCAGCTTCTAAGTATGCTATGCAGTTTTTGTGTCATAATGGTACAACTGTGGAAATAACCAACCACTTCCTGATTGTATTTAAGTCCCACTTCGCAAGATAAACAAATACCTGGCACTATTACTGTGCTCAGAATCTAGGGTCAGACAGATCATAGTCCTAAAGGAGAACATTCTATTATTATTCCACTAAATGGACATACTATTAAATAGATTCCTAATGGCTTATTATTATACCTAGAGATTAATGAATGGTTCATCACTCAATTTTTACCAGAGAAGCTTCCATTTACTGTAGATGGTAACTATCAGAGACCCACAACTGGTCAATGTGCAAAGAATAAAATTTTTTTGAATGTTCAGACCTTACTGGGACATCTATACTACAGATCTGACCCCTAAAGCTTAGGGATCATCACACAAGAGGAGCTAGAAGAGTTAAAGAAACAAAAACAAATTATTACAAGGATATTGAGTTTTCTGGACACTGCAAGGCAGCTGCATGTATTAATTAAAGTGGTCATGACTGCATGTACAAGATCTAAAGTCAGACCGAACTCTATCATGAAAATGGGAGAAGAATAAGAAACCCCACCCCAAACAAGGAACTTTTGGAAACTGATTATTGCTAAGAGAGATATAATCAGTTTTCTCTAAGAGTATAGATTCTTGGAAATCAACCACACTCCAGTGGAAGGGCACACATCCAAGAATATGTGGGCACCACAAATTAAATTTGTCTGGTGTAAAAACAAATAAATAAGATTTAAATGATAGTGAAAATATTCAAGTATTCTCTGTAGCATAAGTCTCTAGAAAAAACAACACTGGGTCATCATATTTTCTGAGGAAATACAATAGTGGAGACGTAAGAGACATTATAATAATAAGATGTAATGCTACAATCTGCTCTTATTTAAATTATCTGTTTTAAATAAAGCCAATATTTATAGGGAATGAAACTATTCTATTACTTGATTTGCTAAAATATAAACAGGGCATTATCCAAAGACGAGATGTTCAAATTGCCTCTATATGATGGAGAAAACATTCAGTTACTAAATGGTGATGTCTTAACATACTGAATATTCTGTTAGGAAATCTGGTTCAGAGATAGTCTGAGAAGTTCCTCCTCTGAGGAGTCTGATGTTTTACTAAATTTCTTTCCCATTCTATAGTTGAAGATCTTGCGTTAATGTAGTCAATGCCTGACGCACACTAATGTTTTAGAGACGGAAATAAAGACATTGAAGCTTAGCGATGAAGCTCAGTGCCAGGTACATGACTGTAGGATTGTCTCAGATATTGTTTTAGGATAATCAAATCTTTTGTACTATAGGGTGAGTGTGTATTAGCTTCTCCCCCCACTACCTCTTTGTTTGAGGCAGGATCTCAATACACCTCATTTGGCCTTGATCTCACTATATAGCTGAGGCGGTCCATGTCTTCTGCTCTTCTTGATTCTGTTTCTGATGTGCTAAGATTATAGGCATATGCCATCATGCCCATCTTAATTTCATTCTTTTCAAACATTATCAGCCAAAGTTCTCAAAGAAACAAAATAATATGGGGAAAAGAAGTGTTTCTTTATTTTATTTTATTCATTATTTGGGTTTCTGTCCTGCACAGTTCTCACAAGTTTTTAATTCCCAAAGAAATCACACAGAGGTCTACATTAATTATAAACTGATTGGCCCATTAGCTCAAGCTTCTTATTAACTCTTATAACTTATTATTCTAGTATATGTTAGCCACATGGCTGAGTACCTTTTTCAGCTAGAGATTTATATTTTGCTTCTTCTGTGGTTGTAGATAAGGACTGCAAAGGAATGGCCTTTTTCCTTCCCAGAATTCTCCTGTTCTCATTGACCCACCTCTACTTCATGTCTGGTTGTCCCGCCTATACTTCCTGCCTGGCTACTGACCAATCAGTGTTTGTTGAAAATATTATTGACAGAATACAGACCATTCTCTCACATCAAAGAAGAATCAGTTTTAAAATATGGGCACATAAGACCATGGTGGATGACAGGTAACATTCATAGTGTAGGGCTGCTAAACTAAAAACTCACACAGAGTTCCTGTGTAGCAGTCTTGAGGCTAAATTAGTTCTGAAAAATCTCACATTTTCCTTTTAATGTCATCAGGTGAGTAGATGAGGCCTATCCCATTAATGAGGGAAATACTAAACTCAACTGATTTCAAGTGTTAATCAGCTTTACAAAACCTTCTGGTTAAAATAAAGACTAGTGTTTGACCAAGGAATTGAGTATGATAGCCTAAGCTCTATTCACCAAAGAAGCAAACAATTATGCATGCAAATTATGATTCTTGTTTCTTAGGCCCTAAAATACATCAAATATTAGTAGTTTAAAGAAGAGTCTTATGTAATTTCCAGTACACTCTTACATATTAATACTTTTATTTGTGATATAAGAACATTGAATTTGAATATAAAGTTATCAATACAAAATCATAGAGTAAATGAACAGTTATATCCATAAATTTTTATCATCTTTTTGACCACATTCCTGGCAGAAACAACTAAAGGGAAGTATCCTTTATATTATCTCAAGTTACAGTAGGGTTAGTCCATGGAATTTTTGTTTGTTTCGTTTTTTTTATTTTTTTCATTTTTGGAAGACTTTTTTGTTCACATGGACTTTGCAGGAAATAATGGCAATGGTAACATATGTCAGAGAAGATCATCTCTCTTTTACCCTCATGGAAGAGAAGAAACATGGATAAAGATATACAGAAGAAGGCCTCTAAAGATATTCCTCCGTCATCCACTTCCTGCAATGAAGGCTTCTTCATATTTTCACTACTTCTCAACAATGATACTACTTATGAATCTATTAAGGTATTAGGCCATTCATATGCAAGTAGTCTCATGATCTTACCACCTCTGAACTGCCTTCAGAGAAACCTGTAGAAGTGTGTTTCACTAATAGCTTATCCATGTAGTTGACAATAACATCAAAATTTAATATTAAATATCACTTGTTTCTAGATACATATAGTTTACATGATTCAACTTAAACATTCCCTAACAAGCAAAAAGATTTAAATAAGAAGAAATCCTTCCCACAAAGAAAAACTCATAATAAACTAAATTTGATATCAGAATTTTCAAATCATTTAAAAAAACAGATAATATCAAAACTTTTCAAATATCAGGAAAGAATCATATCAAACTCATTCTAGGAAACCAGTATAATCATGCCAATGAATATGTGCATATACACACAAACACATACATACTCACACAAACACACATACACACACATACATGAAAAAGAGTTAGATACACAGGTATAGACATTACAGAGAATGCAAGCTATACCAATTACCCTGATGAACACAGATACAATTTTTCTTAATAAAATACTTATACATCAATTTCAAAAATCATCTGCTGTAGACAAAGATGTTTTATCTCCGGGATGTAACTTTGGGCCAACACACACAAATCAGTAGGTATAATGCAGCACGTAAATATGTTCAAGGAAAGAACTTATACAATTATTGGAGGTTTTTGACAAAATCTATACCAACAAGATAACACTTCTGAAAAAATAGTAGAAGAAATGTATCTTTGCATAATACATAATGAAGCCTTTCCTCAAACCTGCAACCAGACAAGGCTGTCAACATGCTTGCTTTTTGTTCAACATAACAATTGAATTGTTACTGAGAGCAAAAAGATAAGACAAAGAAATGAAAGGGGCCATAAATAAGGAATGAAGAAGTCAAAGCACCATTCTTTTCAGATGACATGCTCCTAGCCTTAAAAGACCCAAAACCTCCACTTGAAAATCTTATACATGGTAAACACTTTCAGCAAGGTAGTGGAATATAAAATAATGCACAATGATCAGCAGTCATTCTGTACACTAATAATATACTTACTGAGAAAGAAATAAGAGATGGAACCATTCATAATATTTTCAATAAAAAAATAATTTAAAAAGGGAAGTGATACAGCATAGGAATAAACCTAGCCAAGGAGGTGAAAGACCTATACACTAGAAAAAGAAATGCTTTAAAACATTACCTGAGAGGAGAAGCTGAAGAAGAGACTAGAACAAAGACAAAGGCAGTTAGTGTCAATTATCTACTAATTGATTAGTGTCAATTATCTAACAGGATCTGGAACCACTTAGAAAACTGCCTCAAGGAAATACTTCTTCCCATGAGGAAATATTTGGTTAGACTCTACACACCTTTGAGGGGGTATCTTGATTTGGTTAATCTAGGTAGGAAGATTCACTCTAAAGGTCGGTGGGAATTCTCTGGATTTGAGTCTTTTTTGTGTGTGTGAACGAAACTTTTATTTACACACTGTATCTAGAAGCAGATACATGAATTTTTATACAATTGCTTTCCAAAAATGTGCAAGATATTACTATAATTCGTTTACAAACCAAAACACATATTGAATCAATGGACTTTAGATAGTTCATTCTGTGGTGTTCTCAGTACAAACAGTACACACATGATTTGAAACATACAAAGTAAACTATAGCAATCTGGATTTGCAGGTATTAATCTCACAACACACCAACTATGAGACTTCTTTACCCCAACATGAATACATACTGTTTGGAAATTTGAGTCTTAAGCAGCTACTTCAGAGGGAAATGCTAGTGGGATACAAACTTCCTTTCCTTTATTGACTGCAGATAAATGGGAACCAGCTACTTCTAGGTCCTCCCACCTGGATATTTCTACCATGATGGATCCAAGAACTTTGAACTAAAATAAACCAACTTTCCTTTCTTATGTTGCTTTATTTCATGTCATTTTTCTCTTGATGTGATAAAATATACTATGTTGATTCATAGATTGGCAGAATTATTATTGTACAAATGGGGAATTTACCAAAAGCGGTGCATAAATTCAATGAAATCCCAACCAAATTTCTAAGGACATCCTTTAGGAAACTAAATCAAAATTCATATGTAATCAGAGTAGGTCCCTAAATAATAAAATATTTATAAGCAAAAAGAACACTGTTGGTACCAGAATACTTAATCATGGATTATGGATTATACTACAGAGCTATAGTGACACATTGTACAGTAATGGCACAAAAACATGCATGAAGAGCAATGGCCTAAAACATAAGACCTAGAAATAAATACTCAAAGCTCCAGTCATGTAGTTTTTGGCAGAAATGTTGAGAACATACATTTCCTAAAAGCAAGTCTCTGGAATAAACTCTGATGGAAAAATCAGTTGCAAGTGGAAGAATAAAACGATTTATATTTCTCACTCTGGACTAAAACAAGTTCGAAACTGACCAAAGCCCTCATGTACTTTTTGAAACTCTGAAAGTACAAGAGAAAGATATATTAAAAATATTTGATTATGTGGGCTCAGGGTTTTCTGAAATGGTCTTCAAATTATAAGAGAAGAAATGAGTTCAAGGAGTAACAAATAGATTGCATATAATTTAAAAATATCCTACACAGCAAAGGCAATAATGTCCTTAATGAAAAGAAAGAATACAAAACAGGGGAGAAAATCCAACAGCAACCATCAATTATATGTCAAGCTATGAACTAGTATCTAAAATGTATTTTAACTATCAAAATTAAAAACTCAAAAATTATCCATTCAATACTTGCACAGAAGTTTTTATTAGTATGTTGTTCACAATGGCTGAGAAATGGAACCAGTCTAGAGGCCTATTAACAAATGAATGGATTAAAAATTTGGAACTGTTTTTAATCTTAAAAGAAAGATGGAGTAGTGAAAAATTTAGGAAAATGGATAGGGCTAGAGGTCATCATGCTAAACAAAATAAGGCAGACTCTGAAAGACTAACCATGTATGTCTATATTGGTGGTGGTGGTTGTGTGTGTGTGTGTGTGTGTGTGCGTGCTTGCGCACATGCCCATACAGGTCATGAAACTGGAAACGTGACAATGAGAAGGGAGGAAAGGACCTTGAGTGGGTAGAGGAAGAGAAGATAACAGAATGTGATGTCATGAAAGTAAAATGGGGATTACTTGTGAGGGAAAAGGAGAATAGTGAAAGGGGACCAGGAAGTTAAGCAGGGCCTTGCAGGAAAGACAAACAATAACAAACTGTAATGCCATCGCTGTATGACAATGCCTCAATGAAACCTATTCCTTTATATGTTAACCCGAACTTCAGTGAAGTAAAGGTTAACTGTTAAATTTGCAGAGTCATAATGGAAGCTTATGTTTCTTTACTTCAAAATGAGAGGTGTCCAATTTTGGAAAAAGTTTAAAAATTCAGATTCAGGTACTTTATCATTACTTAAATTTTGAATTGGGGAGATACAACAGTTTTATTCTATTTCTATAACATGCAGTTTGAAGTAGGTGCTCCCTAGAGAATGGTCTATGGTTGTTTTGATGGCTATTCATTGTCAACTTGACTACTACATGTATAATTAAGTAAAACACAAAAATGAATGACACACATGTTAGGGACTTTTGTTTAATTTGAAGAAGAACAATCTGTTTCTAAACTGGATCTATGAGGTAGAAGGACAGCTCTTTAATCCAAATCTTTTGATCTTGGAAAACCAATCTCTAATCTGGATGACACCTTCTGCTGGTGTCATGTAGGGACATGGAAGAATGAAGCTTTTGGTTTTGCCTGCTTGCTCTCCTGTTGCTAGGAAGCCTACTTCTTCACTAGCATTAGGGTCTACTTCTTTGGAATTCCAGCTGCTACTGAAGACCAGCTTGGACATCCAGCCTCATGAACAGAGAGGCTACAGAATTCTGGATTAACTGGACCACAGTCTGTAAGTCATTCTAATAAATATTGGAGAGAGAGAGAGAGAGAGAGAGAGAGAGAGAAAGTTATTCTGTAAGTTCCATTACTCTAAACAACCCTATATACTTGTTATTTTAGAACAGTGTGTATTTAATTACCCTCTTTTAGAATGTATTCTTGCTTTTTTAAAGAGGAGTTCTTCCACAGACCTTTGGAACTGTTTATCTGTCAATACAAGTCAATAACATGTTTTGTTGGTCAATTATTCAGTTACAATAAAGAAGACACCAACTGTAAAGGTTACTTCTCTCAGTGCTGTGGCCAAACACTTGAGAGAAGCAAATTTTGGAAAGAAGTGTTTATTATGTCTCCCAGCTTGAAGGGTTAACCCATCAAAGTGGGGAAGCCATGACAGCAGAAACTTGGGACAGTGCATGGACAGTTCATGCTAATCAGGACATAGAGAGAGAGGGACGTCTCTGCTCAGTTTTCTATATTCAGTTGGAACCCCAGGCCACAGCATGATGCTGCCCACAATATGGATAACTTTCTCTCACCTATAATTCTCAGTGGCATCCTCAGAAATTTGCATCCATAGATTCTAAAACATATCAGTTTGAAATCCAGCCCCATCACACCAACCATGATAAGGAATTATGAATGAACTGGAAAGAAATACTAAAGTTTTATTTTGCCTACAAGCCTTTTGCCTCCATTTCTATTATAATGAAATGAGTTGTAACTTAATGGGGAAGACAACAAATGGATGGAAGCAAGCAATGAGGAAGGTTGCTGCCAGATGGTGAGATCTGCAGAGCGTCCTCCAGCACTGCTCTTCTCCTCCATAGGTGTTTTGGCAGAACATCGACTAACCTCCATAAGAGAAAAAAAGTTCCTAAAGCCATTGGCTTCTACAAACCGATGTTGTTATGAAAGAGTAACCTAGACTATTCCGGTCTCAGACATCAACTCCAACACTGCTGACTATGTTCCATTTGAAGAATCATTATTACTGCTGATGATGTCAGAAGTAAAGGAGCACGGCCTGATTAATAAATGACAGTGAAGCTTATTTTGTGACACTGGCAGCTAAAAATGGCCTTTTGATTTGTTAACCAGGAACACTGAAAGTAAAAAATGGCTGAAAGTGAATAAATATGTGAAAAAAACTCATTAGATCATGTAAGAAATCATAATTCTAGTTGCAGTTGAAATTCTAATGTCATTTAAAAGGTGTTTTTGCACTTGAAATTTTCTGATTGAATTTATTTATTTATTTTACATCTGACTACAGTTTTCCCGCCCTTCCCTACCACCCCCCCACCCTCCACTCCTCTTCTGGTTCTCTTCAGAAAGAGTCAGACTTCCCATGAATATCAGCAAAGCAAGGCATATCAAGTTGTGGTGAGATTAAGCACCTCCTCTTGAATTGTCTGGCCAAGGCAACCTAGCATAAAGAATAGGGTCCCGAAAAACAGTCAAAGCATTAGATACAACCCCTGCTCCCATTGTTAGGAGTCCCACAAGTAGACCAAGCATTACAACATCACACGTGTGTAATGGGCCTAGGATGGTCACATGTGGGCTATGTGGTTGTTGGTTCAGACTCTATGAGCTACTATGAGTTCAAGATAGTTGTTTCTATGGGTTTTCTTGTGATTTTTTTCTTTTTTATCTTTCAATTTCTTTTTTTAACTTATTAGATTTTTTAAAAAATTACCAATCCAAGTTCATACTCCAACATTCATCCCATTCCCTCCACACGCCCTCCCACCCCACTCCCATCTAATGTTCAGAGAAGGTAAGACACATTGGCTTGTGGAAGGTCCAAGGGCCTTGCTACTATATCTAGGCTGAGCAAGGTATACATCCAAAGAGAATAGGATCCCAAAAAGTCAGGGCATGCAGTAGGGATAAATCCTGGTGCTAATGCCAGTAGCCCCTCAGTCTGCCCCATCCATGTAACTGCCAGTCACATTCAGAGGTACTAGTTTAGTCCTATGCTTGTTCTTTCCCAGTCCGGCTAGGGTTGCTGAGCTCCCATTAGCTCAGGCAAACTGTTTCCATGGGTGAACCCATCATGGTCTTGACATCTTTGCTCATATTCTCATTCTTTCCACTCTTCAACTGGACTTTGGGTGCTCAGTCCAGTGTTACGATGTGGGTCTCTGCGTCTGTTTTCATCAGTTGCTGAATAAAGTCTCTATGATGATATTTAAGATAATCATCAGTCTGACTACAGAGCAAATAAAGATGATGCCACCTCTCCTCTATTGCCCAGGGTCCTAAGTGGGGTCATCCTTTTGGATTCCTAGGAATTTATCTATATCCAGGATTCAGCTAACCATATATTGGCTCCCTCAATCATGATATCTCTCTCCTTGCTTTCATTTCTGTTCTTTCTCCATCTTGACCATCCTATTCCCTTAAGTTCTCCTCTACCCTCCCCCCGCCCTCCTCTTCGTCTTCTACCCTCCCCTCTTCCTCCTCCCCCATTCCCCCAACTCTGCCAGTCAATCCTGACTGTTTCCAATTTCCAGGTGTGTCTATATATACTTTTCTTTGGGTTTATCTTGTTATTTAGCTTCTCTAGGATCATGAACAATAGGCTCAATGTCCCTTGTTTATAGCTAATATTTACTAATGAGTGAGTACATACCATATTCATCTTTTTTGGGTCTGAGTTACCTCACTCAGGATAGTGCTTTCTAATTCCATCCATTTGCATTCAAAATTCAAGATGTCATTTTAACTTTACCACTGAGTAGAACTCTAATGTGTAAATGTGCCACATTTTCTTTATTCATTATTCAGTTGAGGGGCATCTAGGTTATTTCCAGGTTCTTACTATTACAAATAACGCTGCTATAAACATAGTTGAACAAATGCTTTATAGTATGATTGAGCATCTCTTGGGTATATGCCGAAGAGTGGTATTGCTGGATCCTGTGGTAAGTTGATTCCAAATTTTCTGAGAAACCACCATACAGATTTCCAAAGTGGTAGTACAAGTTTGCATTCCCACCAGCAATGGATGAGTGTTCCCCTTACTTCCCATCATCTCCAGCATAAGCTATCATTGGTGTTTTTGATCTTAGCCATTCTGACAGGTGTAAGATGGCATCTCAGAGTTATTTTTATTTGCATTTCCCTGATGCTAAGGATGTTGAACATTTCTTTAAGTATCTTTTGTTTATTTGAGAATTTTCTGTTGAGAATTCTCTGTTTAGTTCAGTACCCTATTTATTTATTGGGTTATTTAGAATTTTAATGTCTAATTTCTTGAATTCTTTATATTTTGGAGATCAGACCTTTATCTGATGTGGGGTTGGTGAAGATCTTTTCCCATTCAGTAGGTTGCCTTTTTGTCTTATTGTCTGTATCCTTTGCTTTACAGAAGCTTCTCAGTTTCAGTTGGTCCATTTTATTTATGGTTGCTCTCAGTGTCTATGCTAATGGGGTTATATTTAGGAAGTGGTCTCCTGTGCCCATGCTTTGAAGACTGCTTCCCACTTTTTCTTCTTCAGTTTCATTGAGGTCAGATTTATAGTGAGGTTTTCAATCCATCTGAACTTGAGCTTGGTGCATGGCAATAGATATGGATCTATTTTTATTCTTTGACATGCTGACATCCAGTTATGCCGGCACCATTTGCTGAAGATACTTTTTTTTTCATTGTATAATTTTAGCTTCTTTGTGAAAAAATCAGGTGTTCATAGGTGTGTGGATTAATATCTGGGTCTTTGATTTGATTCTATTTGTCAGCTTCTCTATTTTTATGCCAATACGAAGCTGTTTTCATTACTGTAGCTCTATAATAGAACTTGATGTCAGGGATGGTGATGCCTCTGGAAGTTCCTTTATNTTTTCATTACTGTAGCTCTATAATAGAACTTGATGTCAGGGATGGTGATGCCTCTGGAAGTTCCTTTATTGTACAGGATTGTTTTCGCTATCCTATGTTTATTGTTTTTCCATGTGAAGCTGATTATTGTACTTTGAGGTCTGTGAAGCATTGTGTTGAGATTGCATTGAATCCATAGATTGCTTTTGGTAGGATTGCCATTTTTACTATGTTGATCCTAACTATCCAAGAGCATGGGAGATCTTTCCATTTTTCTGGTTTCTTCAATTTATTTCTTCAAAGACTTAAAGTTCTTGTCAAATAGGTCTTTCACTACTTTGCTTAGTGTTACCCCAAGATGAATATAGTATGTACTCACTCATGTGGATACTCGCTATAAATAAAGGACATTCGGCCTATCGTTCATGAGCCTAGAGAAGCTAAGTAATAAGGTGAACTCAAAGAAAAACATATATAGACCCACGTGACAAAATTGGGAGCATAGGGGTTGGAGGAGAAGGAAGGGTAGAAAGGGAAGAGGAGAGGAGAATGGGAGGGTTAGGAGAACTTGAGGGAATGGAATCGTCAAGATGGAGGAAGGACAGAGATGAGAGCAAGGAAAGAGACATCTTAATTGAGGGAGCCATTATAGGGTAGCAGAAACCTGGCTCTAGAGATATTCCCAGGAATCCAAAAGGATGACCCCACCTAAGACCCTAAGCAATAGAAGAGAGGAGGGCCAATCTTGACTTGCCCTGAAGTCAGACTTATGAATATCTTAAATATCACCATAGAACCTTCATTCAGCCACTGATGGAAACAGAAGCAGAGACCCACATTGGAGCTCTGGAATGAGCTCCCAGATTCCAGTTGAAGAGGGGAAGGAATGGGAATATGAGCAAAGAGGTCAAGACCATGATGGGTTTACACACTGAAATAGTTTACCAGGAGTTGATAGGAGCTCACCAACTCCAGTCTGACTGGAGACAAACAAGCATAGGACCAAACTAGTCCCTCTGAATGTGACTGACAGTTGCATGACTGTGGAAGACTGAGAGGCTACTGGCATTGGCACCAGGATTTATCCCTACTGCATGTTATGGCCCTTTGCAATCCTATTATCTTTGGATGTATACCTTGCTCACACTAGATAGAGTAGGGAGGCCCTTGGATCTTCCACAAAGCAATGTGCCTTACCCTATCTGAGGATTAGATGGAGGTGGGGTGGGAGGGCGTGTGGAGGGAATGGGATGAATGATGGAGTGTGAACTTGGATTGGTCATTTTTAAAAATCTAATAATTTTAAAAAAACAAAGAAACAAACAAAAAGGAAATGAGTTAGGGATTATATTCTTGCCAATATTTTTGTTGTTAGCATTATAGATTTGGGCCATTTTAATACATGAATAATTTGCTTTCTCCAATGATTTGATATCTAACATCCTTTCAAGGGCTTATTTTGGTGAAATGTTTTTGAAGGTCCTTTGCCAGTCTCTCAATATCATTATTTGTTTTCACAATGTTGAGTTTTAAAACTTATTTATACATATTGAATAAAGTCTTTTATTAGACAAGTTTGAAATATTTGTCCTAGGCCCCTGTCTTGCTTTCTCAGTTTTGTGTGTGCATAAGTTTATAACTGTCATGAATCTTAGCAGTGACTTCCCTTTTAACATCACTGATGGATATTGAGTCTTTAGTATTTTAACTAAAAATTCATCATGATACCCAAGTCACATAGATTATTTTTTCTGTTATCTTTCAGTAGTTTTACATTTGCAAAGGATTTTCACTGAGTATATTAATCATTCTTGGTAACTTGTGTGAAGACTCAAGGCCTGTGGATGTCCAGTTCCATAACATCATGTTTTAAAGATTATTTTCTCTTCCATTGTGTTGTGGCTGTTCTTTAAGAAAGATTCATTAATTGTATTTATGTGAGCCTGTATATGGGTATTTTAGTTTGTTCCACTGAGTTATCTGTTCATTTACCCGAATGATATATTTCTAATTTCTATTTTCTTTTATATAAATTGGGACCCTGAATTCAGCATATTTTGTTCCATAATTATTTTTGTTTTATAAATTGATCACTGGGCATCCGTTTTAAAGAATACTATTAAACCTAATTACACTTCTTTATTCTATAGCCTATACTTACACTTGACATTCATAGCAAACATACAATTTTTTCCTTGACAATATAGTCTACTTGCCCAATGTTCTTTTCAAAATCCTATTTCTATTTCATGCTTTTGATTATTCCAGGGAAGTTCTTAGTTTAGGCCTTTATAATATTAGGAATAAAAAGGCATGTGGACTAGGAATGAGAAAATTCCTTTAATAGTTTTCAATGATTTTTTTTTCCTGTAGCTGTTTGCATCATGTCACTTCCTGCCACTAACTGATGCTATCATATCCTTCACATTGTAATTCATGATGACCATGGTAACAGGAGAATTTTGAAAATTCTTGAAATAGAGTTTTAGACTTTTTTTTCCAAAAGATTTGTGTACATCTTAACAATTTCTATGAGGATTAGAAGAAGACCTATAAATTCAATGTGGAGATCCCAGATTTGACAATACTTTTGTATATCCTGAAAACATGCCTAAACATTTCTAAATCCACTTCAGAATTGATTTTAACAAGCCTTGATATTTTTAATGGTTTGATTTATTGTAAAAGACCTTGCATGGATCATTAATGGAATATATATGCAAACATGCTTCACAATTATCATGCAACTGTTGACAATTGATTATAAACACAAAGATACAATTATATTATTGATTCAATCATGGAGAAACCATTAATGATACTATATTTGACTATATTTTAAGATATTTAATAATACATATTTTTTGTTTCCACAAAAAACAACTACTGGGAAGAGGGATTACTACAAGGAAGTGGCCCTTTGGGGACTCTTAAGCATCATAAATATTCTGCTGCTCCAGGAGCATTTTTGATGCACAGAATACATTATATATATATATATATATATTAGGCAATTAATTTTCATGAAGTGATATATATGTCGAAATTTAAATATTTTCAAATGAATTAATGAAAATCAGACACTATCTCATTAACTTGGACAAACTGTTTGATAAAGTGCTTTAAAGGATAATCTATATATACAGTAAATACAACCCAGTTTACAGGATGTTACCATCATATTCTAGGTAATCTGCCCAACTCCTATACTGCAAATGTGACTAGACTCTTCATTTTTTCAGCTCCAAAAAGAAAAGTATTAACTTTCTCTTTCATCTCCAATCTCTAAGAACTCTTTTGCTTCTTCTGCCCCTTGCTCAGCGTAGGTTCTGTTATTTCGACACTCCTGAGGACTCTCCTAACTTTCATCTCTGCCTCAGCAGCTCAGACATCAGTTTCCTCCATCCCACTTCCTGAGCAACTTACAGGAACAGCACAGACCCATCATATTCCTCTTTAAAACATTGAGCGCTATCTTATTTTCTTAAAAGAAATTTTCAAAAATGATTAGATTAGCATGTGCTTGAGACTGTTTTAGACTTTTTTTAATTGAAAATAGATTCTTCTATCATTCAATATAGCCCCACAACAGTTTCCCCTCCTTCCACTCCATCCAGCTCCCCCATACCTGCCTCTCTCATAGATCCACTCCACTTCTGCTTCCTTCAGAAAAGAGCAGATTTTCAAGAGACAATACCCAAATATGACAAAACAAGATACAATAAGACAAGGCAAAGCCCTCATCCAATCAAGACTGGACAGTGAGGAATAGAGTCATAGACACACCTTACCTTCCATAATTCTTTAATTGTTGGTTTGTATCTTACCCTCCTGGGGAATACTAGTCCCTCAAAACGAAACCAAGTCAAAATTATTCTTTTATTCTTCTTTGTCTCTGACTGATGATTTAATTTTTCCTATATAGAAGTATTCTAAACATAAAAATTCATGGAGAGTAGTTTAAAGAATATGAAAACTGTCTTGAGGGATGTTGGAGATACATGGTTCTTGTTCATTCAGAGCCTTGGTCCTGGTAGCATGACCGTCATTCTTAATAAATGAATTAAAGACACAGCACTAGCAAAAGAAAGGAAAGTAAATTTCTTTATATATATATATATATATATTTGGTTTTATTTATTAATTTTATTACTCCCAGTCTCTCTTGCTCCTCCTCCAGCCTCCTCCCTTGAATGTGTGTGTGTGTGTGTGTGTGTGTGCATGAGTGTGTGAGTGCATGTGTGTCTGGACATCCGAAGACACTCTTGGATGCCATTCTCAGATGTTGTGTGCTGTCTTTGAGGAGGGATGTTTTACTGAGCTCTCTTAACTCCTTGGCTAGGCTGGGTGTCTAGGGCCTTCAGTGGTGAGGCACATGGCTTCTTTATATGGGTCCTGCGGAGCAAGCGCAGAATGCAGAATGCAGGAAACAGAAGTGTCTCTTCCTTGTCCTCAATTCTCAGTCTCCTCATCTAGTCCTCTTTCTGCCCTCAGAGGCTGCGAGTCTCCACGCTCATGAGGCAAGCACTTTATTTATCTCTGCGGCCTCAGCTTGGTGACTGTTATATTTTAATGGGTTTACTGATGAACTAAGAATCCCTTACCATCTAACCTTCAATTCTGCAATTTTTTAAGTCCCGCCCCAGTTCCCTTTTGTCTGTTTTTGTTTTCTTCCAGATTTTGTTTGTTTTATCTCTACCTCCCTGTCCTATTAGTTTAAAAATGTATCTTGTCCTCTATTGTCATTGTTGGAGCTGTCTGTGCAGAAAGGAAAATGGAGTTGTTTAACTAATTAAAATATAACGTTCTTGCTCCGTCTAAACAACATACGAATCTCTTAACAGTGTAACTCACCTTCTATCTTTCTGATGTGAAAATTACTTTTGTATGTTTTTATTTCTCTGAAACCTCCAAGACAGTTTTGTTTTGCGGAATAGATGGTTTGTTTTGTTCATGTTACTATTTTCTCTGCCTTTAACTCCAATTTTTGTCTCAGGTTTTATAGGTTTTACAGACAGGCTGTCTAAAATGGAGGGGGAGGGNTCCTTCCTCCATCTTGACTATCCCATTCCCTCAAGTTCTCCTCGCCCCTCCCCTTCTCTTTCTATCCTCCCTTCTTCCCCCACCCCCGTGCCCCCAATTTTGTCAGGCGATCTTGTCTATTTCTATCTATATATGTTTTTTCTTAGGATTCACCTTATTACTTAGCTTCTCTAGGATCATGAACTGTAGGTTCAATATCCTTTGCTTATAGCTGGTATCAATTTATGAGTGAATACATACCATATTCATTTTGGGGGGATCTGGGTTACCTCACTCAGGATAGTGTTTTCTAGTTCCATCCATTTGCATGCAAAATTCAAGATGTTATTGTTTTTTACCGCTGATGGGCGCACCCACTGAAAAAGTCTACTTGAGCTAATGGGAGCTCACCAACTCCAGCCAGAATGGGAAAGAACAAGCATAGGACCAAACTAGTCCCTCTGAATGTGGTTGACATCTGTATGGCTGGGGCAGACTGAGGGGACACTGGCAGTGGCACCAGATTTATCCCTACTTCTTGTACTGGCTTTTTGGGAACATATCCTCTTTGGATGGATACCTTGCTCAGCCTAGGTATAGTAGGGAGGGCCTTGGACCTTCCCCAAAGCAATGTACCTTGCCCTCTCTGAGGAGTGGATGGGGGGTGGGGTGGGAGGGTGTGTGGAGGGAAAGGGAGGAGAGGAGAGAGTAGGAACTTGGATTGGAATATATAATGAAAAAAGATAGTTTGTTTTCTTTTTAAAAGAAAATAATAAATTCTTTAAAGAGAGAGAAAAAAATGGCCAAACAGTAGTTCAGAGGGTGCAGGTCAATCTGATGGCTTTGGATTTTTCTTTTAGCAGAATGGTCCTGCCCATCAGAGGGTGCCCTCTGTGGGAGTCCAATACAAACAGACAAAAGCAGCCAATGCTGGGGCTGATATATGGATTATTCTGCATCCTGGTAGCTGACCTGGGCACCTCTGCAGAACCCAGCTGCACAGAACTAGCTAGAAAGAATTAATGAGAGGACTGCACGGGCTTTCAAGTCTGAGGCCTTCAGATGGGTGCTCATCACTGCTGTGCGTCCCTGCCATTTACAGTCTTCAGGTCTTTGTCTACTGAGTAGGAGCTCAGATGGTTAACGGATTCCTGAACATAACTGACATAATAAATGCCAGCTCCCAAATGAAGTTAAAAAAACTATGTATTTACTATAATAAGTAATAAGTATTATTTGAAAGTAAAATGACCTGCAGTTTAGTTTTTCATATAAGTGTACAGATATAATTTCATAATTAAATTCAGCTTGCCATTTTTAAAAATATTAATTTATTACTATTCTGATATCGAAGCAAGCAAAATTGCTTCGATTGTTTTTGAGGAAGGCAGAATTTCATGAAATGAATTCCATTTAAAATGTTTCCATCCAGTCTTGCCTACTTGCTAAAAATCCTAATTATCCTTCTTCAAGACCCAATTTAAATGGAGCTTCCTGTACGCTGGAGAAAACAGCACTCTCAACTTGAAATTCTATACTCAACAAATGCATCTCTCAGAAACCCAGGGTAGAGTTATAGTCCAGGGCAGACAGGCATCAGTCACTGAAGGACATTCTAAGCCACTTGCTTCCTGAAAGTAAATTTCTTTGATATGAACACTGAAAAGAGGGGCCAAAAAAGCCCAATGGCCTCCTTAGTCTGTGTTCAGATCTTTGGGATATTAATTTGAAGCTTATGTTTAAAGAAAGAGTTAGAGGTATTTATAACTCAGCATTTCAAATCAAGGTTTTGTTCAGCCTATGACGATTGTCTCAGTTCTAATCTCTCCTGTTAGAATTTTTGACCAGTTATAAATCATTCCCAGAGGAGAGATTCCCCAAGAATACCTCAGCCTGAGAGCCCTAACAAAATCCCAATTCCTGTGGTCCATTATTTACATATTCTGATTGTCAAAGGGAAGGATGTAAATGACTCTTTAGAATATCTTCTTTCCTGTCAGGATGGTTATAATCAATAGCAGTGGTGGTATTGTGATGAGGGTGGATCTGTCTGTTTGCTCTAGAGAAAGTAGAATAAGGAATGCTATCTGCCTTTTAATATTTAACAGGAGTCCTAAGTAGAAGACACAAAAGACATCAGGACTGAACAAATAAGTTATAGAAATTTTGTCTTTTCTGAGATCTACTTGCTCTCCAAAAGAGACATTAATTAATGATATCATCATATCATCATCATCATTTGTTTTGCAAAAGATTAAACCTAGAGACCCATGCATACTCAGCAACACTCTACAACTGAGCCACATTCTCAACCCAAATCTCAATTTTAATTGGCATTATAAGAAAAAAATAAGTGCATCAATTTATTATAGCCTATGCCCTTATGCACAACTTCTTGAATTTTACTTCTTTGTAATACGTCAAGATTGCTTACTCCTAAGAACAGATGGATTCAGAAAGGTGTATGATCAAGGCCAAGTCTTAAATTCAAAATTGACTCTTTCAAAATGAAGGATGTGTCCTTAACACCATGAGCCGAGCTGCCAATTGTCCATTTTTTAAAAACTACAAGAAATGTAAAGAAACAAATTTGCTCCTTGGCTCAAAGACAAGCATAGTTTCAATAAGCTTTGCAGTATTAAGATTTTATAAAATTATTTGTTGGTGGTATTTGTATTAGTAAGTACATGTGTGTGAGTGTGTGTGTTTAATTTCTAGGTTTTATTTTTAAACATTGTTCTAAAATACCATCAAATGAAGCATGCAATTCCCTGCTCTCTCCAGGGAATATGAATCCAAGGAAATAGATGTGAGTTTTCTTGGTCTGTGCTCCTATGCACCTTTCCAAGGACTTCTAGTAAAATTCAGTTTAGGAGATTAATGGCACTATATTCTCATGACATCTATAGTGCAGAATTAGCCTCTATAATGGCGCTTATGTACCTTGGCCATAAAATTCAACACTATAAACTCTCTGCTTCAGGTTCCTCGATGGCCTCTATATTGTCCACTAAAATTATTTCCACACTGATAAATTCTCTTTTGACCTAAACTTGTCAAAAGGCTTACAAAGCTCCCTCAAAGTCATAGTAAGCTTCCAGAAAGATACTGCTTTTAACTTAAATGGTTCTGCTGTTCCAAGGTATATAAGCAAACATTTAGCATGCAATTATCAGGAAAGATTAACAAAAACAACCAAGAGGACACATGTCCAATTTCTTTTGCTTTTTCTGATCAGTGTCTTGAAAACTTACCACTCTCATGTTCACATTGCACCTTATAAGTCTAACATTTTCATGGATTTGACTATCACTCAATACTGGCATTACAAAATTCTTAAAGTGCATTATTTTATTTCTATGTTGTATGTGTGTTGTGTGCTGTATGTTTGTCATGTGCTGCATGCAATTGTCACTGTGGATTTTTGCCTGTGCATATGTATGTGTGTGTAATTGCATGTGTGTACACATGTATATGGAGATCAAAGGTTTACATGGAATAATTATATGACTATCCACCTTTATTTGTTAAGGAAGAATCTCCCCAAAAACATGAAGTCATCAATTTTTCCAGACTGGATGTTTAATGAGCTTTAGGGATTGTACGTTTTCCTTCTCCAACCTTAGCACTGGGAAAAGAAGTAAATGCCACTATACCTGAGTCCTGGGGACCTAGAATGCTTGTTCCACAGGCACTTTATGGACATAGATATCTTTCAAGTCCCCCAAATTGTCCTGTTTTGTTATAACATTGCATTTATAATAGGATGTTTTATCTTTATGTTCATGTTATCATTTTCAAATAAACTAAACATCTATACACTCACACACTAAGTATTTTATGAGCATCAAACATTGTTTTGTTTATTCAAAATTGTGTATTGAAAGGATAAAATTAACTAAAAACTAGACAGAGGAAGGTCTCAAACGATTATGGAGAAATTCTTCAACAAACCAAATTTACCTCTCTGGGCACTTTTTCTAGTATTTGTTCAACTTAATATACTACTCAATCTGTCACTGCTACCTTGATCCCAGCAGAGGAGCACCTCAGCTTTGGCAGCTCTATTTAAAATGTTCTTTCCCCTCTAAAAATCTCCCTGAGTTTGAGTAAAATCACTGGCTTCCATCTTGAATTCCTATGTCCATGCATAAATCATTCCTGGTTTGTTAAAGCACAGTGACAAATTCTCTTCTTATTGTACACTTACATTTTCTCAGGGTAGGGAGGTATCCTTGATATCTTTCTAGAAGAAGTTTTTCAAGCGAATATTAATAATTTGCCTCTATGAGACTATTTTTTAGAAACTTAATCCTTGCCAGTAGGTTGTTATATGCTTCCTTTCTGCTGGTCAATAAGACTTTGGCTCTTCAAGCTTCAGTCAGGGGAGCAGTGAGCAGAGTTCAAGGATAAACACAGCATTAAGTTCTATCAGTAATTCAGAGTAAAGAAAATAAATAGCTCCTGCTACAGTATTTAGCATGTCATTCACACTCCTAGTCTAGAGATAAGACTTAGCACAATGTCATAAGTAAGTAATGAGCAAGGACTGTCTGAACTGTAAGCTTCTGTTAGATGTATTTGAAAATAAATGTGTTGTACAACAGAGACAACCATAGAAACACACTTGAGTGGACCTGTTCAAAGCTCCTTCGGAAGTGTCGAACAAGATATATTATACCCAGAGAGATCATCAATATTTGAAATTAAAATAATTCCCATATCGTCTGTAACATTTAGCAGAACTAGAGAAATGATTAAGTGCTTATTCATTGCATATAGAGACTTTTTAATTAAAAGGAAAAACTCATATCACTAATAATTAGATTTTATATTAAAACCTATGACTAATGTAAAAAGGAATGGCATTAATTCATTTAGCAAACCAGGAAGTTAATGATTTGGTGTTTCAGACCTGGTCAACTTTACTGGATTTATTTGCTGATATTCAAAGAGGAGAACTGCATTGCCTCTGTTTCAAGAAAAAAAAATAACCAGAATTTATAATATAACTTGAAAACACTTCAAAGCAATCAACAAAATTTTTATTAACTCAGTAACATGAAGCAGATATATAAGGAAGAATTGACAGGAGTATATATTCAAGCACATATATAATGCTTATATATATGAAGTCTGCAAGTTGCTGTTGATTAGGAATTGTGATTGCTCAGTATATTTCTACCCATCTCAGTTAGTGTAGGAATTGAGCTCTCCAGAACTGGCCTCTGCTGTATACGATTTATGTGATGAATTAGCAGGCTAAGTACAGAAGGAAATACTAGCCCTAAAGTACTGCTTAGGGTAGGAAGTCCTAACCCTACTCAGTCAAGACAAGTGGTATAAGAGCTGACATTATATTCTTAAATCTCACATTCCTCAATCTTTGTTAGCAGGAAGAAAGGAGAAAAATTAAGCCTGGGAATAGGCTTCATGGTCATATGAAAAATGACATTTCTAAATCCAGATAAAATTAATATGTAAGTAAAGAGTACAAAACAATTTTTGAGAAAACAAAAATACCATGAACAAATCAGAATCCAGGAAACTGGGCCAAAAAGCAGAAAATGAGGCCTGAGTACAAATCAATTGTCAGAGATGGAAATGAGGAATGTCATAACTCTATCATTAACTATAACATGAGATATATTATAAGAATATTGCAAATTAACAATAGGAAAAGTCTGTGAGAGATTTTTAAGCCACTAGTAATTCTCTCCTGCTCTTTGCATTCTCCTTCTTCTTTTCTTTCTGTCCTTTCCTTATTGCTGCTGGTCCACTTTTCTGTTCTGACCACTCAACTTCAAACAAACTCTTCAGGTAACTGAATGACATGGAAATTAAATATTAATGTAATGAATTAGTTAAATATATAAATGAATTGTCTTAAGATCTAATGAAGCATGGCAGGTGAAAGATGCTACATCACAGAAGAGGCCATTCTGAAAATGCAATCAATGTACCAGTACTTAAACCTTTGGAAATGGACTAATTTTCTCTAATTATAGAGTTATTGCAGAAGAAAAGACATTCATTCTACTATTTAACATCTAATAATTAACTTTAAAAATAGTTCCATGTGACAAAATTCCAAAGTCTAGCTTTTCCAACTTAAATATTCAGTCAGATAAAGCTAATCACCCAGATTCAGAATCAACATCAAGGTACAGGAAGTCACCACTTTGTCTTTGATTAATCGACACAGGTATCATGGCCTCGAACAAGAAACTACATTATTTTCATTGGAAAATAGAGATAAACATTCTTCTGTTCTCTTATAATATAGAGGCTACATCCAATGACATGTTAGAAGCTTTTAAAATTATTTTTTTCATGTTTAACTAATATAATTATGGATATATTATCCCCATCTACTGTAATAATAAATAACATTCTCATGATTAAAATATGTGGCAGGCTTTGATGGATATTGCAAAAGGTGATGTCCATCACCCCGATCCTGGTAACATGATCCCAACCCTTACCATAGGTGTGCACCTCACCTGGGAACCACACTAGAACTGACCCTGTGGTGAGGGGCACACCTGAGCCATCTCTGAGATCATGAGAACAGGAGAGCTGATCCCACACCATCTGTAATATGCCCCCACAGTAATTGAAAGAGAGGGACTTGCACCGAGCTGGCCATAGTGATATGCCTGAGGGGTACCCGGAATTGAGGGTCTGGGAGCAGAAAAACTGACCCCACTCCTCATTGTAGACTGCATTTGGTGATCTAGAAATCAAGCAGTGCTGGAGAGCTCACCTGAGGAGTGGCCATAAGGGAAAGCTGAAAGGCTGACCAACCCAGCTATCTCCCAGGCCCAGAAATACGGTTATGAGTTGGCTCATCCCAACATCCACCCCATCTATGAACGCTTGGAGTATATGAAGGGGATGAAACTGCAAATCCAAAACAGCAGGATTTCCAGTCATAGCGATGAACACTTACAAGTAAAGATATGTGTACTAATAAGGTAAACTGTGTGACTCACCAGGCCTATGACAGCTTCCATGACAAATTTCTTCTTCTTCTTCTTCTTCTTCTTCTTCTTCTTCTTCTTCTTCTTC
>LOEQ01003283.1:256871-269040 GCA_001685075.1 Bramus lutescens | reverse complement strand
TTCTTCTTCTTCTTCTTCTTCTTCTTCTTCTTCTTTCTCCTCCTCCTCCTCCTTCTCTTCTTCTTCTTTCTCCTTCTCCTCCTCCTCCTCTTCTTCTTCTTCTTGTTTGTTTTTGTTTTTATTTTGTTTTGCTTATTTGTTTGGTTTGGTTATTGCTTTTTCTTTTAAATTTGGTTATTTGGGGGGTAGGTTGCAATGGTGCAGGGCAGACAGATGAGAGGGGACAGGGAAATAAGTGGGATCATAATGAATAATGTGAAATCCACAAAGAAGCAATAAAAGTTTTTTAAAAAAGAAAGAAAAGTATGTGGCAGGAGATTGCCCTTTGTAATCAGACAGACCTATTTGTTAACCTTTACCTTGCTAATCTGTCATTGTACTCCTGTTATATTAATCTTAATATTCAAAATATGTAATTGTTGTTCTCATAATTTAGCATGATTCTCTCCAACACACATACTTGGTATATGTAATATTTTATAATATACACAAGCAGATGAAAGGTCTTGAAATAAAATCCAAAACAAGTTTAATTTTTTGTTGCACAGATTCTACTCTTACTAATAATTCCTATCAGAATCAGTTGTATGTTTTAGGATCCTTGAAAGACTCAGAATCTGTAGATGTTTAAAATGCTTCAATGCTCATTGCCTAAACATGTGCATAATTTATTTTTTTCAATCCTCATAGTAATAATCAATTACATAAACTTTTATATAATGGCTGTCAGTGCTCAGCCTCCACTAAAAGAATAAGACCCACACATCAATATAACCAGTATGTACCAATATCTGACATATGCAGAGAGAAGCATGGTTTCGTTATTTTAATCTTGCTAGATACTGTATAGTCAGTAAATTTTATTTTACAACTGGATGAACATGACCATGACAGTATATGTTGAATTTCAGGTTATAGATGGCAGACTTTACTTTCATATCTATAACTAGGTGTAGCAAGTGAATATTGGACAGAAGTCATGAAAGCAATGATATTGATTACAGAACTTCCAAAATTTAACAAGATGTTTTCAGATTAAATTACAAAAGGCAATTGCATAGCCCTGTTCATAATTTCAGTTCTTAAATTTGAAAAATAACACTGATACACATTTTACAATATAAAATAATAGATTTTTATAATACAATTTATTGTTTATTTTTATTGCTATCTATAAAAATCTTTTAAAAGATGTATTATTTGTCACTTTTAGCTTCTCATGAAAAAAATTCACAAAGCCCAATGTGCCTAATTACTATGACTAAGAACTTGCAATGAAATTTATTCAAGTGATACAATAGTAATTCAAGTTATTAGACAGTGATGATTAATTTTAATTTTTAATACAATCTAGAATTGCCTGAGAAGAGAGCCTCATGAAGAATTTGTCAAGATCAGGTTAGCCCAAGCCAGAGGTTCTCAACCTGTGGGATGCAACGGCTTTGAGATCAAATGACCTTTTGCCCAGGGGTCACCTAAGAACATCATAAAACACAGATATTTACATTAAAATTTATTTATTGATTGATCTTATTTTATAGATTTTTCGTGCTGTACATGTTTCCCTGCTTCTCCCCTCTCCCCGTCTACTTTTTTCTGTGATCCCCACACTCCTTATTTACTTAGGAGTTCTTGTCTTTTACTCCTTTCTACTTAGATCCATCTATGTTTCTCTTAAGGTCCTCCTTGTTGTCTAGGTTCTCTGGTGTTGTGTATTTTAGGCTGGTTTTTCTTTGCTATGTCTAAAAGCTACTTATGAGTTAGTATATATTATATTTGTCTTTCTGGTTCTGGATACCTTACTCAATATGGATTTTTTTTCTAGATCCATCCATTTGCCTGCAAATTACAAGATGTCATTATTTTTTTACTGATGAGTAGTACTCCATTGTGTAAATGTACCACATTTTTTTTTATCCATTCTTTGGTTGAGGGGCATCTAAGATATTTCCAGGTTCTGGCTTTTATTAATAATGCTGCTACAACCATAGTGAGCACATGCCCTTGTGGTACGGTTGAGCATCTTTTGGGTATATACCGAAAAGTGGTATTGCTGAAACTTGAGGCAGATTGATTCCCAATTTTCTGAGAAATCATCATATTGGTTGCTAAAGCACCTGTACAAGCTTGTACTCCCACCTGCAATGAAGAAGTGTTCCCCCCACCTGAAATCCTCTCCAGTATAAGTTGTCATCAATGTTTTTGATCTTGGTTATTCTTACAGGTGTAAGATGAAATCTCAGTTGTTTTGATTTGCATTTCTCTGATGGATAAGGATATTGAGCATTTCCTTAAGTGTCTTTTCGCTGTTTGAGATTTGTTTGTTGAGAGTTCTCTGTTTAGGTGTGTACTCCATTTTTTATTGGATTATTTGTTCTTTGATGTCAAGTTTCTTGAGTTTTTTAGATATTTTAAAGATCAGTCTTCTGTCCAATGTGGGGTTGGTGAAGATCTTCTCCCATTCTGTAGGCTGCCATTTGGCCTTGTTGACCAACAGTAGTAAAATTACAGCCACTAAGTACCAAGAAAAATAACCTTATGGTTCTGGTCACCAAAACATGAGGAACTATATTAAAGGGCCACAGCATGATAAAGGTGGAGAATCACTGGCCCTAAGCACATGTCTCTGGGGGAATGTCTTAATTATGATCAATGAGGTAGGTGACCCAGCTTACATTGCATGACTCACTTGCTAGACTTGAGTCAGGGACTATAAAATAGTGGACATGGGATTCTGGGTAGTAGACATTTATTTGTTAATTCATTTCCCTCTGCTTTGGACTGTGATGTGATAAAAATTAACCACTTCAACTTCCTGCTATTTCATGCTACCATAATGACAACTCTAGCCTGGAACTGTGAGCTAAAATAAATTCCTTTTATTTTTCATTTAAGCTGACTTCTGTTGGGGTATTTTATCATACCATCAAAAATGAAACTATGACAAAGACGAAAGGGAGGCATTCCAGTTCTTAAACACATAGGACAGTAAGTTGTCATCAGAAATGTTTGGCATATATATGATTACTCTCACCAAGAACACTGTAATAGAGAAAATACTCAGGAAATTTATGAATAAAATGATGAAAGAACAAGTTTATTCTAATTTTCTTCTCCCTCTTGGCATTGCATTGTACTATAAAAGGTTATGCAAATTAAAAGCTTGAAACTAGTCAAAATTATTCTAAAACCTTGAGAATTTGTAGACCATAAAGTTTAATAAATAACAAAATGAGATATCAAACTAATATATATCATTATATCTACAAAGTTCATCATTTAATATTCTCAATAAAGCTTAATTCAGTTAAATATGATTCTTCTTCTAGCCTTTTTATGACAGTTAATATTGATTGTTGCATTTACAAAATCATTCAAGAAAGTCTCTGGGTATTGCTGTGAACAATTATCTATATTAGGCTAACTGATATACAAAGACCTAGCAACATCAAAAGCCATACCCATCAAACCTCACCAATAATGCAAGACCCAGCTATGACAATCTCAACAAAGCCCTGAGTTTCAGTCATTTACCCCAAAGCAATACCTGGTTCTGAGAAAGACCACAAACTGAGACTACTCAGGCACCATCCTGGAAGAGACCATCCAAAGGAAGTTCCTAATGTTCCAACTGTTGTAGATAGGATCACCTGCCAGCATACACGCATTGCTTTTCACCAGGACACCCCTAGACAAATGTCAGTCAATCAGGATTGACTCCATCATCCCACTCCCTGCTAATGTGACTTTTCTGTTTTATTGCCTTTAAATAGTTCCCTTTAGAAGGGTAGGTTACCTCCCATTGCTGCTTCACAAACCAGGTTCCTGCTGACTTGCAACAAACATACAATAAACCTTGTTTTTGCATTTCAGTGAGTTGGTCTCCCTGGTGGTATTTTGGGGTCCCCACAGACCGGGCATAATAATATTACTGCCCAAATGTTTACTGAACAAGGATGACACTAATGAACATGGCAAACTGGGGACAGGAAAGCCCTCAGCCCTACACAAAGAACTATAGGCAGCTGAGCAAAATCATGAATGGAAAAGCTGCCCTTCCCCATGGAAAAGCATATTAATCATTTTTCCAGTGCCAAATGGTCAGCCCTAAAAACATATATACAGGTAGCATTATATCTACTAAGCAGGTTATATTTACTTCTATATACGTGTGTGCAAACACATATGTGCAACAATAATTAGTAAATAAATTAGACTAAAATTTAAAGAAGAACAGAGTGAGAAATAAGGGAGAATTTGCAGAAAGGGAAAGGAAAGGAGAATGTTGTAATTAAATTATAATCTCAAAAAAATCAGATTCAGTGAGGAGAATCTTGGTACTCTGCCCTGACATAGAATAAAAATGTCCTTGACAAAAATATCACTTGACAGGATAGGGGCATAGGGAGAATAAAAATAAGTAAAGAGTTTGAAGACAGGAATAAATTAATAAAACAGAAAACATCAGATAGTACCAGAAGGGAGTTCCAGTGAATGCTGAAATTGCCCATGTTTAATTTTCCATATGCTTTTATACCACAATACAAAAGGGGGAAGAAGGCAACAAAAGACTTCTTTAACATGATACAANNNNAGACTTCTTTAACATGATACAAAGGACAACTCGAACAGTTAATTGCTTCAACACTTTGAGACATCAAGTCATTAGCATTCTACTGTTTAGGCAGTGAAGCCACACTAGACCAAATATCCTGAAAACAGCCACTCTACAGAGCAAAAGTATGCTTGCAGGTCTTGACCATCTGTCAGGGTGGAGTGGATCTACCTATATGGGACATTTTCATATTAAAAGAACCAAGTAACCACATTCTGGGTCAGGATGTATAACCTTGATTATTGTGAGCAATTTTGAGCAACCTCCAAACTCTCTGAACATCAAACAAGGTGGAAATAGGCTCATATTTTCGGACCTTCACAATGAGTTTAGGACTTGAATTTCCAAAGGGGAGTCATTTGATGATATACATTGATTGTCAACCTGTCACCATGGAAACAAACCTCTGGACATATCTGTGAAAGAACATTTACAGTAGATTAATCGAGGATGGAAGATTGGAAGACACTCCCCACACCAAATGTGTGCAGCACCATCCTATGGCTTGATATCACAGACTGAGTATAAAGGAGAAAGTGAGCTGACCACAAGCACTCATTACTCTCTGTTTCCTGAGTATGGATGCAGTTTGGCCAGTTGCATCAAACGCCTCCTGCCATAATGGAGTTTAAAACCCACATTTGGCTAAAGTCAGAAGTGATCAGACTTATGTACCACTAGCCACCACAGACCTCACCCCATCCAAAAGTACATTATATCAGTTTCATACTCTCTCTTCAAAGTTCTTTGCAATCTTTCCTTACTGTATTCTTGACCATCTTCAATAGAGATAGGAATCTGAGTCAATTACCATAGGGAGACAAAGCTAAAACTGGAAATCCTATGTAGTATGCCAATATCTTTTCAGTATTCAAAATCCTCTTTGGACTATTTTAATTATTTCTGAAATATGTGGTTCTAACCCTGTTCAACACTATCATAAGTAGACCCTTTGAAGAAAAATTATCTAAATAGATGTGCTGAGGCAGACTGCCAAAAATAAAATGTCAGTGCCCATGTTAATAATTGGCTCAGTCAGTTCATTCAGTAATATCCCTTAAGGAGTAATTTTAGATATTTCTCCAAAACACAGCACAGGCAGTATCTCAAGACATACATAAGCCTCCTCAATCCAGTCATAGAGCCTAATAAAGGAGGAATTCATTGCATTGGAAAAGAAGCTTGTTGACCTCATACTTCAAAAATTGACTCTACTTTTCCTGAGTCTTTGAAATGTCCTACAAGATTTGCTTGGAAGTTATACACCAAGTGGGTTAAACTGCAATCCAAACACTCCCTTAACAAAGACTTCCTCAAAATTCATACTGAAATTATTAATATTATTGCCTATGTGTTTTGGATTTTAAAATACCATTGATTTCATTGGTTATTCAATTTCTCATCATATAATAACTGAACTTATTCTCAAACAGCAGGCAGCTTATGCAGAGAAATTTCCAAATATTCAAATTTTCAGTTAAAAATCTGTTTTTTTTTTCTAAAAGTGTTTTTAAATTTCTATTCAGTCTGCCATGTTTTTGTTTTCAGATCCTTTGCTGCTAATTTGGTCTCCAGATATTTTACTTTTCCAAAGAAGACAACAGATTCTATCTACCTACTTACTGTCTCTTTGCCTAATACCCATAAATTCAAATCCATGAGACATAGTAGTTTGAATAAGTATGACCCCTTAGACTCATATTTAAATGCTTAGGGTGTAACATGAGGAGATGTGGTCTTATTAGGAAGGTGTAGACTTGTTGGAGACCAGTGTGTCACTGGGGTTGGGTTTTGGGGTTTCATAAGCTCAATTCAGGCCCAGTGGCTAACTTTCTGTTGTCTGTTGATCCAGATAAGAACTCTCAGCTACCTCTCCAGCATCATGTCTGCCTGCCTGCCACCATGTTTCCCACCATAATGATAATAGACTGAACCTTTGAATGATAAGCCAGTCACAAAATATATTTTATTTCAGAAGAGCTGTCATAGTCATGGTGTCTCTTCACAGCAATGAAACCCTCAGACAAAAGTTGATACCAGACAAGGGGTATTATTGTGATAAGACAGACCACATTTGTGTTTGGAGGAATATAAAACACATTGGGACTTTTAGAACATGGTGGTTTGGGTAAGAATGCCCCACACAGACACATATTTGAATGCTAGAGAGTGGCGTTTGGAGATGTGGCCTTGTTGGAATAGGTGTGGCTTTGTTGGAAGAAGCATGTCACTAGGAGGAGACATTGGGGTTTCAAATGCTCAAGTCAGTCCCAGGGTCGATCTCTCTTTCTACTCCCTGCCGATTTGAATGCAGAACTCTCAGTTACCTCTCCAGTACCATGTCTGCCTTCCAGCTACCATGCTTCCCACCATGACAATAATGGACTAAAACTTAACAGTAAGCAAGCTCCATTTAAATGTTTTCCTTTATAACAGTTGCAATGGTCATGGTGTCTTTTCATAGCAATAGAAACCCTAACTAAGATATGAGAACTGCAGTATCCCATCAAACATGTTTTTGCAGGATTGCAAGACCCCAGTGTCCAGGCCAGGCCAAGTCAGAAAGCACAGAAGCTTTAGCTTCCCAAAAGCTGCCCATCTAGATCACACAATGCAATCACAGAGGGCATGAAGAGAGAGGTGGATTTGGATGTAGGTTAGTGGTGTAGCATGTATTTGCCTATTATATTCATGATCCTAAAAATTAGACACCTATAACCAAGGGGAAAGGTTTTTCAGTAATATCAGTACATGAAAAGTACCTAACATATGACCCCTGTCTTACTTTATACCATTTGAGCCTGTTTCAAAAGCTCTGTTGGAAACTGGCATCATAAGAAGGCAATTATTAGTTTTGTTACTGATAAGGCTGTTTGGTCATGATTACCTAATAAATCTTATTTATTTATAATTGTGTTTCCTGCTTCTGTCACTTATGTGCCCTAGAATTGTAACCTCATAGTTCAACATATAATCTGAGCTTCAGCCCCTGGTTTCAATGAGACATCAGAGTTCTTTTTCTATTACTACTATGGGACACAACATAAAATCAAGATGCTTAGTTAGTCAGGAGATAGGTTTCTTTGGCTTAATATTACCACAAATGCAGTTTTCAGACAGATTCTAAATGAAAATTTAGTAACATCTAAAATAATAGAAAACAATAATGAGCCATTTCTTGCTATCTTGATTAAAACATGCTGTATTCTATATTTTACTATTCAATATGAAGATTTACAAAATTATTTCTGAGAAGGAAGACACAAATTTTCCATTTATATTTATTTTATCTCTGTGTCTGTGTAGTGACACCCACTTTAAAGCAGGAAAGGCCCCCGTCAGGAAATTTACTTTGCTGCTGGTTTAAGGTCAACAATTTAATTTTGTGTAAGCACTTCCATTTCTTTTATTTCCATATATTCATTATAGCTCACTTTCGCATAAATCGCTAAGGCAGTAAAAAGGTTAATTTAAAGCAAGAGTAAGAAATAAAAGAAAAAAGTCAGCACTTCACCGCAGCCAAGCTCTGATTCTCTTAATCCTCCCTGTAATCTTTCTCATTGTGGAAAATTCCACAGGCCTCAAAATATGGAAACTAAGTAAAACCAGAGTGTCTATTCCCTGCCCCCTTCATCCCAGCATCAGGCAGTACCTATAACACACCCCCCTCCATCCCAGCATCAGACAGTGTGAATAACTAGCCCCTCCATCCCAGCATTGGGCAAGTCTGTTTCAGGGTTTTTCTTTTCTTTTTTCTTTTTTTTCAAACTTGTCCATAAAGTTTCATTTTTTAAAAAAAGTGGTTTCTGCCCAAACACACTCTATCACATTAATTTGCTCTTTTAGTCTCCTTGAAAAGAAACATCTTCCATAATAAATTTTCAATCATAGCAAATCATATTTTTCTAGTTAATGCAATTCTGATTTTATTGAGCAATCAAAAGTTGAAAACAAAGCAAGAAAATAAAACAAATGTAATCCCAATAATGAAACAAAATAGCTTATGCTAAATCTCTTGGACTTCTGAGAAAATAAATTGTAATTCACAACATATCTTCCAGCTCAAATGATGCTAAATAGTTGAATGGATTAAGTTTAAAATGTTTTAAGTGCCTAGATCATGACAGTCAAACAGAAACAAAATTATAATATCCATAATATTAACACCTAGAATTATGATAATACCAAACCCAAATGCCTATATGCCAGCATAAAAATACAATCAATAACAATCAGGACAATGTGTCACCACTAGAACCCCGCAACCCTACTACATTATCCCTGAGACTTCAAAATAGCTGCTATGAGTATGTTCGAGGACCTTAAAGAGAATATGAATGAATCGGTTAATGAAATCTATGAAAACAAATAAAGGGATTAATAAAGAAAACAGGTCAAGAGACAAAAGTGGAAATGGGATAACTTAAAAAAAACTGAGGTAAAAATGGAAATGAAAGATTTGGGAAGTGAAACAGGAATCTCAAAGACAAACCTCACCAGCAGAATAGAAGAGGTGAAAGAGAGAATTTCAAACAGTGAAGATAAGATAGAAGAAACAGATACCTCAGCCAAAGAAAATGTTAAATCTAAGAAAATTCAGTCAAAAACATCCAAGAAATATGAGACACTATTAAGAATAATAGGAATAGAGGAAGGAAAATAAACTCAAGTCAAAGGCACAGAAAATATTTTCAACTAAACAATGGAAGAAAATGTCCCAGTAGCATTAATAATTCCAGAATGCTAACTTTTTGAAGTCAAAACTTACTGATTTTTATCTCTAAGAATTAAATTATTAGTTTGTTTTCCTTCTATATCTGTACATATTATTCTTTCAAAAGTACAAGAAATTTATGGAGTTAATGTCACACTAGCCGTCTTTTTACTGTCATTCCCTCATTCTCTTCCATGAGAAATTTCATCTTTGTTTCATGTTTAAATTTGTGTTCCTGTTATATAATATGTGACACTGTTTTAATGTAAATGATATGAAACACAGATTCACATCATTTAGTTAACTCATAACTTCATATTTCCTACATAACTTCATACTTCCTATACTAAGTAATGTAAGGAGTGCTCAGTTAATGGGAAAAATATTTTCAACTTTGTAACTCAGTTAATGAATCACACAAATAGATTTACAAAATGCTGCCTGGAATTGGAAACTTTTTTTTAACTTGCTCTTATTGAAAACTAAAGTGTCTTACAGCAGATGGACTAAACCGTTTGGGCTCCAATACAAAATATGAATAAAGACTTAGACCAAGACAGTTTAATGAGAGGAAGAAAGTCTCCCAGTGGAAGGTAAAATAAAGCAATGCCCAGTGATTAATGATGAGTTCAAGAGTGAGTACTGACAACCTTAAGTTCCAGAGGCTTAACGAGCTGAGTGTCCATGTCCTGAGGTTTATTCAGCCTTGAGGCTTGAGAATTGGGACCTTCATATCTGAAGCTTAGTGTTCTATGTGCTCAGAGCAGAGGTTGATGGCTCTGTGTAGAGTAACATTACCCAACAATTACAATAGTGAGATGCTTTGCATCACAAAAACTCTGTAAGGATGACTATTACCAAGTCCATAGCAGCCAGAGGACTGTGTAGTTGGACAAGAGTTACCAAAAGGTGTTTTGTGTAGTGTCCAAGGATCCAAGAGTACTTGGTAACATTCTGAACAGTCACCAGAGGAAGAGTTGTCCTAGTGACAATTCCCAGTCATGGCAAAAAGGCACAAGAGAAGGATATGGCAGCTACCTCACAGGGATCCAACGTCAACTAGAAAGTCCCTGGAGGTTATATACCAACACTCTAACCTTCTCTTAGATAAACTATCAAGGAACTTGATATTGCTCTGTCTTCTGGTTTTTCAAGGGAATTAAGTTCCATTGGCTTCTCTTGGGGAGCCTGATTTGACTCTTGTTTGGATGATTGTGGCCTATTCTCTAAATGTATGTATCATATTCAAAACTACATGAACTCTAATATTACTGCAGAGATTTAAACTTGCTTTTGTTTGTTTGTTGTTTTATTTTGTTTGGTTTGCTTGTGGCTAATGGCCAAGGAGTAGTTAAAATCTTAACATCCTTCTCAGTCTTCTCTGGCACGAATACCCTCTCTGTCAGCACTTGAGAACTTCCCCATGTCATACTTCTCTCAGGCTTGAATCATTCTAAAGTCTCTAGTCAGAAAAGGAAAAAAAACAATCATCTTCATTTTAATGAACCTATATGCTCTGCCCAGGCTCTGTCCGACAATTTCTACAGTGTAAAGTCCACCAGTGGGGGGACTTTACAGCTGCATCTAGACTGGTGTTTGAATAACCAAAGGCCAGAAAGCCTGGAGAGACATTTGAGAATTCTGACAACCACAGCAGTTATTTTACTTTAAAATGAGATTGTGATGATGTTCAGACAATTTCGTCAATGTATAAATAATCATTGAATTGTGAACTTGAAGCAGATGGAGTTTATGGTATGTAACTCCAACCACAATAAAGCTAGAGGAAATTACTTCCATTTGCACTGTCAGTCTTTAAAAAGATTAAATAACCACATTGCAGTTACTATTACTGCAACTCTGCAGACAGAGAAGAAATAAGACTCACAGAGTTTAAAAATTCCATGTGAACATGTGACAGTATAAAGCAGAATTATATGAATAGTTTCTTACAGATTCTATTATTTTGTCTTAAATAATTACTGTCTCTTTGTGAAATCATAAATTCTTAGGATTCTTCCATTGCTGCCTGAAAAATACACCTTGGTTTAAGATGTAAATTATATTATAAATGATTTTATATGTATTTACTGTATAGAATGACTCTTAATGTTTATAATTTCATATGGCTAAAATTGAATAAGGTTATTCTCAGCAAAGTGTCCCTTACTACAAAAGGGGCAGTTATACGCAGATATAGGAATAGGAAAAGAGTAGATATGGATGATGAAGAGAAATGGAAGAAGAGGAGACAGATGTAGAATAACTCCAGCATTTTTCTCAACATAGAAAAAAATGTATGATGGATAGTGCCCCACATTGGAGATGGGCTATTTTATACTCCACATTTTTCCTAAGAGTGTGGAGTCTCAAACACACATGAACAGTCCCAGCTGTTATTTCCACTCTTTTTGAAACTGCAACCCTAAAATAAATCCCAAACTTAATTAGCAATTCAAATATTGCAATAAATATTTCTATGCTTCAGTTTTCAGCTAATAAAAATTCAGGCTTTTAATAAAAACTAAGACAACTAAAATATTGTAAGTCCAGAGAGAATGCAAGAATAAAAATTGATTTAAATTGCATTTTATCCCCGTAAAGAAAAACATTTCTTCATGTAAAGTATGTTTCAGGGATCACTAAAACTTTGTCAATTGCTTAACAGCTGCTTGGCACCTCCATAGAAGAAAAACATGAATTGTGCTTTTATTTTAATCTTTTTGATAAAAGTTTTAAAGACTTTTAAAAGAATATTTCAAAAACAGTTGAACCATAAAATTACAAGTTTGTAGGAGGGTCATCTGTCTATGTGTTACTTTCATTGGTTAATAAAGAAA
>LOEQ01003283.1:216615-243422 GCA_001685075.1 Bramus lutescens | reverse complement strand
GGTCTGATCTCCAAAATATATAAAGAACTCAAGAAACTAGACTTTAAAATTCTATTTAACCCAATTTAAAAAATGGGGCACTGAACTGCTTTTTCTTTTGTTTGTTTTGTCATATTCCAACTTATTTGTTTTTTTAAATCTTCTTTTATTTTATTATTATTTATTATTATTATTTTATTTTAATACTTTAAAAAATACCAATCCAAATTCCCACTCCCTCCCCTCCTCCCACTCCCATCACACACCCTCCCACTCCCCCTCCAGTCCTAAGAGAGGGCAAGGCACCATGCCCTGCACAAAGTCCAAGGTCCTCCCTACTACATCTAGGCTGAACAAGGTATACATCCAAAGAGAATAGGATCCCAAAAAGCAACTGAAGAATGGATAAATAAGGTGTGTCACATTTACACATTAGAGTACTACTCAGTGAAAAAAAACTTGTATTTTACATGTAAATGTATGAAATTAGAAAACACTATCCTGGGTGAGGTAATCCAGAGCCAAAAATGATGAATATGGTGCGTACTCACTAATAAGTGGATACTAGCTATAAATAAAGGACTCTGAGACTATGGGGGGTGGGAGGAAGGGGAGAAGGGGAGAGTTGAGGAGAACTTTATTTTATTATTATTATTATCATTCCTTAGATGCCTGTTTGTTTCCTAAGGAGAGATAGAAAAAAATGGAATTGGATGGGAGGGGAGGAAAGAAGAAACTGAGAGAAGTAAGGGGAGGGGAAACCATAATCAGAACTTATTGTATGCAAAAAGTTATTTTCAGCAATAACAACAAAAATACCCTGAGCAAAATCCAGTTGGTCGCAGTTCCAGTGGGATAGATTTCATCATGGTGGGAAAGATATGGTCACAGGAAGGGGAAAACGGTGGGAAAAGACAGAATGTGTTTGATGACATTTCATCCACATATACAGAGAGAGGGGTGAGAGAGAAAGAAAGAGGGTAAAAAATGGTTCAGTCTGTACTGCTCACTCCAATGATGCTTCTCCTCCAGCAAGGCTCCAACTGCTAAAGGTTCCATAACCTTCCCAAATATAGCCACCAACTAGGGACTAAGTGTTCAAGTATTTGACCTGGGAGGCATTCCTCATTCAAACCAAAACTAACCATTCATAATTTTTTTAATCTGTACAGAAATAATTGCCAAAGCTTAGACATAGATCAGCATAACTTAATTAATCTTACCCTTAGTGGACCAATGAAACAGACAAAATTCCAAATGCTTGCACAGGAAAATATCACTGATAGTTTCTAGGCCATTGGTACTTAATATTTTTTAAAAGATCTAAAATTCTTCAAACACTCATCCTGAATATCTTGCCTTGTAATTTATGAATTTATAGCCTATATGTAACAACAAAATACTGCTATGCTAAATATGTATTGTTTGGGGTGGTGAGAATTTTTCTATTATTATGTGCACAAAATTTTTAAACTGTTTACATCAGAAAACCTTAAATATAAACCAATTTGTAGACACAGTTTTGCTTTTTCATTACTTGGTGTGGGTATCTCCTTTTGAATCAATTGTTTGAAGCTACAATTCTGCTTTATTTACCTCTGACTTTCCATCGTATTGCATTAAGCTCCTAGGTAAAGGAACAATTTTCTAAGAAGGGGAGAGTAGAGAAAGCGTGTTGCTGCCAAATGCATTAAGGTAGGGTGTTGGAACCGATATATTTACTCATGCTGGCAAACTGAATTCATCAGCATGATAGGACGGAATGCTGTAGCATATAAAAATTCTTTTCATAGTAACAAAATTTATTTTCAAGTCTGAGTAAGGAATTCAATTTTCTCCATTTAATGTTATTTGTTTAGCAAGCTTTTTTTTATAGTCCACACTTTCCTCACCATGTAACTACAAATTCGTACAAGGATTTGCTTCCCCACTGAGATGGTAATGCTAAACTTGAACTATTGATCTATGGTGTTTTTACAATAGCCCTTGGGTTTACCAATAAAACTAAAATGTTAGTGCTTAGATTTAATACCTTTTCTGGGAATAACATATGAAGATACTGAAAAAAAACTTCTCTTTATAAATAACTTTCTTTTAATGAGACTAGATAGAGATAGGATTTCTGTCTGTTCTGTGAAAATGCCTAACCAGTTATTTTCCTGAAATGCATTCCTTGTAATTTACATGAGTTAGAACATCTTGCCTTTCACGCCTGCATTTAATGAACACAGTTGCCTCTGTTTTGTTTATGAGAGTTAAATTTCATGCCTTGGCTAATTTTCACATGATCTAATTTTATGACAGCAAAAATCTTCCTTTTTCAGAAATGTCGTTCTACTCTGAGATATGTGACTGGCGTGAATACACTGGTTAATGTGTCCTTCATAGAATCGGCTCCTTTTTATGTAAAATATTTAAGCTTTTATCATCATCGTGCTCTAACATTCAAAAGGAAATGATGCATGAAATAAAAATCAATGCTAGTGCCTAAAATTCATTCATAAATATAAATTAAGGGATACATAAGCTTCAGCATGCTAGCAAATACCAAACACAGAGTATGGTTTTCTTTCTAAAATGAATGGAGCACTACTCCAGCACAGCAGGCATTTGAGAAAATCTCTTGGAAAAGAAGCATGTTAGCTTAAAGTTATACCAAAAGATTCCAAAAATAAGGCAAAGAAGATAAGACACAAGTATGTCATCATAATTTATACAATATGCAAGAAAAAAAGGTCATCTAAATTTTTTTTCTATTAAAATTCAAATCTTTGATGTCACTTTATCATTTTTATTCTGAGTGCACTAACTTGTTTTCTAATTCATTAAGAAATCAGAGAAACTATCATATTTACTTCACGACCTACTGAGCTAGTACCCACTCACTTGATCTTTTCATTAGTGACATCGACAAATTTCTGTCTATTTGTCTTGTTTGAATATTGGGTCCACTTTTTTACTCCCTGAGTTATTTTACCATAGTAATTATCACTTCCTTTACATAATGTTTTACTTCCATGTTATGATCCAACACCCAGAAAGAACACTGATATGCCATTTCTCTCATTAACAATAAAACAAAACGTCCTTGAATTCCCACTTCCTGTCAGATACAGAACTTTATGTTGCCTGTCTCTATTTTTTTGTGAGCTGTCTGAATTCATTCCAAGCAATTCCGCCTCTTTCCAGTCTCCTTTAAACTCATACCATGCAGATGACCACACCACTACTTGAATAAAACTTATTTTATCAAAATAGGCCATCAATTTCTTAAATCAAAAGTCAATTCTTAGCCCTCTTCTTACTGGATGGTTCTCATTGTATGAGTTATTTTTGTCATAGAGATGATAAAACACTTCACTGAAGCACCTTAAGGTCAAAAAGATTTATTTTGTTATATGGTCCAAAAGATCATATATTAAGAAGTCTGAGATCCAGTGAAGAACTCAGTTTGTCAGATGCCAGAAATATAGACTAAGAAAAACCATATGCATTGTGTGGAATCACCCAGAGAGGGCATGATCGCATAAAGTTGCGCAGGCATAGTGCCAGGGGGCAACTTTTCACTTTGGTACCAGGAACATGCATCTAGGAAAATCACAAAGCAGAGCTAAGACAGGAAGAAAGCCAGACTCTAAACTCAAAGGCTCATCTCTAAGAGAGCAACTTTTCTCTTTCTCAGTCTTATCTCCTAAACATTATAAAACATCCAAAAAGTACCAGCAGTTAGGGACCAAGTGTACAAACTGAGGCACATCTCACATTCAAGCATAACAGTCTCTGACGACTTCCATCATGGATAGTTCATGGCCATCTCACAATGCAGGATGTTGCTCATTCACTTTCACAATTACCAACAGTCTTACCATTTCAATAGTGTTACAAAGTACAAACTGTCTTCTGAGACTTAAGGCAATTTCTTAACTGTGAGCCCTTGGTTAAGCAAACTGAAATCACATACTTCCAAAATTAAAGGTCATAGGATAAACATTGCCATTCAAATGGGGGAGGAATTGAAATTTGGCCAAGAAATATAAGAGCAAAACAAAACTAAAGCTGTGCAGTACAAACACCGAACGGTGAAATGTCATGCGCAGCATCTGGGATTTATGGTATCATTTGCACTGTACTGGACTTGAGTAACACAGTCTTTCCAATGATTTTGATAAGCCCACACATGATTCATCTTTGGGGCTGGATCCACACAATATTTATATAGCTTTCCTTAGCAATGCCACTTGTTTCTAGAATCCCTAATATCCTGAGACCTCCTTTCATCTCTGGATTCCTCTTCCCAGGTTCATAGAGTCTCTTGGGAGTTCCATACAGGGATTCTGCCCTGATATCAGTTATTACCAGCCCTCATCGACTTTCGGAGCACCTTTTCAACATAACACTTAACTAACTCATAGTGATACCCAGGGATATAAACTTTGTTTTCATAAACTTGCATTCTCAGTGCATATGATGATTTCTACCAAGTTTCTTAACCACTGGATTCAACCCACATTCAAAAGGAGGGTATCACATGAGGGAAGCAGATATAAAGACTGCGTACTCTATAGATGCTTATGGAAAGAGGGTACAGTGCAGCAATTTCAGAGAAGTTGGGAGCGAAGCACACATTGAGCCAGAGTCCAAAGTTGAAACTAACTTTTCTAAAAATGATTTTGTGGTGTTTACAACTAATGCAACTTGGAAAGTTAATGCCTTGACACATTCTGTTCAACTCTGTGTGGTTTACCTAAAGCTGGAATTCTAAACCAGAACTGTTAGGTAAAAGGCTAGAAAGAGGAAAAGAAGGAGGAAGAAAAGAAAATACCAGCAAAGACAATGTTGGGAGGATGAATGAGCCCAAACCAATCTCCTAAAAACCATTCATGTAACTAAAATTGGGTGGGGGGGTACTGAGACAGGATTTCTCTATGTAACAGCCCTAGCTGTCCTGGAACTATCTGACGTAGATCAGGCTGGCCTCAAACTCACAAAGATCTGTCTGCCTCTGCCTCCCAAGTGTGAGATTAACTTCTTGTTTACATAGGTTATATTTTATCCTTCTAAGGTCTTCGATACAGTTGAAGACAGATACTTATAATTACAGTTTTCCTTAGTTATGATAAAAGATAAATTATATATGAAACTTTGGATTCACAGAGAAATATTGTAACTGTAATTCTAGCTTGAACATGTTTTGTTATACATAATTTTACTATGTTAAAGTTAAAACCTTTCTTTTTATTTAGAGAGAAAAGGGAAAATGATGTGGGATTCCCTTCTGTATGCTGTGAATATGTTTTATTACCATTGGTTAATAAAGAAGATGCTTTGGCCTAAGGCAGGCATGGCAGAATACAAAAAGGCAGGAAATCCAAACAGAGACAGAGGAGGAAAGAGGTGGAGTCAGGAGACACCATGTAGCTGCTGAAGGAGAGAGATACAATGTAACTGCTGAAGGAAAAATTTACCCGAATCTTACTGGTAAGCCACAACCTCATTGTGATACATAGATGAATGGAAATGGATTAATTTAAGATATAATACCCCTAAGGTATTGGCTAAGCAGTTTTGTTATTAATATAATATCCCTGTGATTATTTGGTTCTGGGCATTTGGGAAACTAAGGCGCAGTCTCTGTTTACAATCACAAATGAAGGGACTTAGAGAGCTTTTCAGTGGCTATGTACCTCAAGATGCTAGCAAAGTGTACCCAGAGAGGGCAGAACAACACCACATACTGCCTACCCTGTACCTTAAATGGTACGTATTTTCTATTTACTACTCCAGTGTTGCATCATTTGCAAACGAGGGAACATGCATAAACTTCCATCCTGAGTTCTATGAGCTGCTCTTGAAAACTAATGAAAATTAATAGGGGGTGAGAGCAGGAGTTTACCGCTGATCAATTAGAAATATTGAGGCCCACAGCTTGTAAGTGGCATCCAAGTTAGCATCAGACTCTTGAAGCTGAAAGTGTTTGACTTTTCTGTCTCCTGGGAGTTTGAGTTAGAACTGAATAACAGTACATTGAATTGTTAAGATTAAAGTGTCTAAAAGAAAAAAAAAACGGGAGAATTAGGTACTGGTGTTGGAAAGCATTTCTACTTCGTACATGTCCTTTACTGTGCTATGTGGCTAACGATACTTGACCCCAAGATCCATGGGTTTCCAGCAGGAGTGTAAAGCTCTGGGTGAAAGTCAGCAAGAAATGAGAAATATCAGTCCTAAATCCACAAGGAATAAAACCCTACCCAAAATATGGATGATCTTAGAAACAGAATCTCCCTTGTGTTCTCCAGAAAGGAATATTTTCGTCTACATGCATCTGATCTTATTTAAAAAACAAATAAACAAAACCCACATTTTGAATTAGGACAAATGTCTCATCTCCAGTACCCCGACAGACTTCCTGGACACATAGCCCAATATACCAATGAAAGAGATTAATAAAGCAAAAATCAGAGGACAGAGATTTAATCAATGTGTCCATCCTAGGAAAAAGGAGCAGGTAAATGAGTTCAGTGTCTCCAAGTCCTTTCTTCAAGGCACTGATATGAGCTTTAGAAGAGATGAGTTGGGGCAAGGGAAACATAGTGTGCATAATTAAGCAGCCTTAGTCAATATTTGTACTCATCCTAAGATGGAGTCAGAAGGAGTCTTTGAAGGCAGGAGGATAACCTCAGTAAATAACTACTTCTGCTGTAGGGCGTTGCCTTGCCCCCACTGATAAACCCTAATCTGGGAGATGCTCTTTTCTAGGAAGTGTTACTCTTGCTGGAATCTAGGGAGTCTCTAGGGTGGGGGCAATTATTTATCTCTGTGGTTTTGTCTTGAAAGAGTTTAGTAGGAAGACTAACAGAAGGCCTAAGCTAAAGTACAGGAATGTCGCGCCCACCCTCGTCCAGCAGGGAATGACGCAACACCGGAGCTCTTCTTGTCAGCGGTTTATTCAGGACCTTTTTNATCCGGGAGTGATCGCTGCTCAAACGGACTCGGGCCATATATGGAGTTGTTTGTGTCACAGAGAGCCCTCGCTTTCGGGATCGCGGAGAGCGGAAGCCAGCGCCATCTTTAAGGTGCAGCTCCACGCGGCTCTCTACACAGGAACAGAAACAAAATGGAGGCAGAGTTGTCAGGTTTGCACACAGTTTTAAGTTACCTTGTAGGCTCATATGAGAAGTCAGTATGTTTCAGAAAAAGCAGCTTCTAAGTGTCTATTTAAATAGCATTTGGAAAATTGGAGCTGATAATGTATGTGTGGAACTGGGGATTTTGAAAGGATGCTGTTATAAGATGAAATTTCTTTTGAAATCTTCAGCTAGGGTAAATGAATTTTGCACTTGGGAATGACATGACTCTTTGATGACTAGGAGGCAGATAGATAAGCAAAATTCCATAAATTAACCATTCTAAATTAGTTATATAAATATTAATTGAAGCACTTGCAAGGGTTTAGTTAAAGTCCCAAATCAACTGACTTAAACTATGAAGATTATTTTGCAGTACTGATCCAATTAGACTATACCCTTCAAAGCCTAGAGTTTCTCCTCTTGAAGTCTGAAGCATGTAAGATGTAAAGTATAAGACATTGCACTATTGCTAGTTTGCAGAATAAGGGAGCACGTGAGAAGGACATCAGGAAACCTTGGGAACTGGGAGCAAAGACATTGTCTATCAGCTAGAGGTGGGTGCAGACCTCAGCTTACAGCTGACATCAAATTCTGCCACAACCAAATCTAGAGGGCACTATGTAACATCAAACTTCTTGTTCATCAACAAGTAACACTGAGGCTACAGCCCTCATGCGCCTCATAAGCCTGAAGTGCAGAGCTATAGCTCTCCTAGAACAGGATAGATCAGCAGAAGAGAATGATGGATATAACTGCATGAAACCAATTCCAATTAGGAGGTAGAGTTTCTACAGACTATAATGAAAAGAAAATCACTAAGGAAAATGCATTATTTTGTTTAAATATTTACAAGTGATATCTTTTCATCCAGTCGAGGATTTCAGAAATTAGAAATAATATAATTCTTTTGAATCACCAAGTAAAGAAAGTGAACTTTTTTAACGTGATAAATTTATATACCAAGTCTTAATGCTTGTCTATATAGCAAAAATAAAAAAAACTGCTTTAATACAATTCACTGATTGGCAACTACCTAAAAGAAGATCTTTTCTACACAAGGGCAGTAAATAAAAAATGTATCAAATAGTTTATTATGCATATTGGTTAACATGAAAGTAAGAGCAAACTCTCATAAATTACACTTTAATGAAAAGTTCAAAATGTTGAAAACTCTTCTTGCTTTTATTTCCCTACCTCTAAATTGAGAAAAATATTATATGCCTATAGAGGTATGTAATGTGATAATGGAATAGGTTGTGTTTTATGAAGAGATTGTAAAACCCATGAAAAGTTGCCCACAGCCAAAAGGAAATTGGGCCAAGTATAAAAAGCATATAGCCAGTGGAAAATAGGAATTTTAATAAAATTGAAAATACAACCCATCTCCCTCTTTTATACTTCTCCAGGCTACCAATGTTCTTCCCCAGCCATGTTTCATTGTTATAACAATGATAAGGAAGAGAGCAGATAGTTTTGAGAGCTGGCAAAATAGTTTTGGTGGGTGAATCAGTCACAAACTAATATGGCAAAGAAATTTCAGTCATAGCATTAAATTTGGCTACCACATGAATTATGCAATAAATTACATGACTAGAAATAAGTGATATTTTTATGAGAATGTAAAGATAAAATGATTAATAGCTTTTAGATAGAGAAAATTACATTGAGAACTCTAATTCAGCCTTTCAAACCACAACCTAGCTATAAAACAAGTGACTGAAATAGGTGTATCCAATAAAGTAGGAAATATGAAATTTGAGCTTATTTGGCCTGCTTTATCTCTGCATACCCCATTATGCCATTCAGAATTAACTAGTGATAGAAGATCAAATGTCCTAACAGGATAGAAACAGTACCCTAGTGATACTGTTTACCTGTATAAATTCTATATATTGACAAAACGATCATCAAAATCAGCTAGGACCAAATGATAGCACTTTCTGCAAGGAGACAAATAGGTCAAGGGTTTCTCCAACTGTATCTGCAGCTATTCAATTACAATGTATTGTCTCAATCATATTAAAATTATGGGATGTTTTAAAACATTGGTTAGCACAGGTTGGAAAAGTGGTACTGACAGCCGAGACAATTCAGGACACATACAAGACTGCTGGTACCATGTGAAGTGGTCAAAGCAAGGGGCTCTCTCAACACCAGTTGTTAACATGAGGGGCCAGGTTGTTGGGGTTTCTGTACCACCCAGTAACCCACAGCCGGCATGTCCCAAAGAAAATTACACTGAGATCTCCATAAGTTATAAAACTGATTGGCCCATTAGCTCAGTCTTCTTATTAGCTCTTGTAGCTTATATTAACCAATTGTTCTTATCTATATTAGCCATGTGGTTCAGTACCTTTTTCAGTGGGCCAGCTTACATCTTGCTTCTTTGGTGACCTGGGCAGGAATGCGGAGGGAGCTTCCTGCTTCCTAGAATACTCCTGTTCTTATGGCCCTGCCTCTACTTCCTGTCTGGTTGACCCACCTATACTTACTTCCTGGCCAATCAGTGTTTTATTAAAATACATGATTGACAGAATACAGACTATTCTCCCACACCAACCAGTACTCCACCTCACTACACATGCCACATCACATGCACAATTGTGAAGAAATATAACATTCTTTTATGTAAATTTTAGATGAGTTTATAGGAAAAGCATCCTACTGGTTAATTCCTGTTCCTAGAACTGTTTATTTCCACCTAGGATTTCAAAATGGCCTGAAAGAATCAAAAGGGATTATGAGAAAACACCACCCTGCAACTCTCTTAACTCATTCAATGTTCTCTCAGGGTTTTGCTGCCTGTAGACATGGGTCAGCTTCTCCAACAGACTGTTGGCTGGAAGCAGTTATTATAGCAATAGTGTGGGTTCTTCCTTTGTGACTATGTGATCTGTAATGGACAGAGCACAGAAGTGATGAAGACAAGTGTCCTCAGATGAAGCATTGAGGTACATTCTAAAGGCCTCAAAGCAAGGTAACTCTGCTGTCACAGTCACTGAGACAATTCCTAATTTCAGCATGTCACACAGAGAATAAAGAGGAAATATAATAAACCAACATCAGTGTGTCTTGCCTTAAGTTGTGAGGTAATTGAAGCAAGAACAGATATACTCCAGAGTAAAATGCAGTAGTGACTGGGATATCATAAGAAGTGCTGACTTTTAAAATTCCACACTGTATTTATAAGGCTTTCCATCTTTAAAAATCTTCTGTTCAATGTGGGAGTTTCTGCCTGTCTGACAGAGTCTATATTAACAAACAGTTTCAAAATCGTTAAGGCTGCTTTCCATAGATGGTGGCATTGTAAATATATATCCCATTTATCATATAAAAATGAAATCAAGAACATTACATGAATGTGACATTTCCTTCAAAAGCATTATAAAGATAGATCCTACACTCTCTCTTCAGATGAACTTGGCTGGAAGTTCATCAGGTTTATTGATCATTCTGAAAACTGAGATGCAGATGTACATATATACTTATAAAAGTTCATGGATGGAAAGGGCAAGGACCAGAGAATGGACTCTCATATAGTTATTTTGATAGTCATATCATCAGACTGCTTTATAATTACTAATGTTTAAAGCATGATAGATGGCTCAGCCATTATGAATATTGACTGCTCTTCCAAATGACCCAGGTTTGCCTGTCAGCACACTCATGATGTCACTGAACTGACTCACTCCAGTTACAGGGGATCCAGTGCCCCTTTCAGGCTTCTGCCGGTATAACTAATGTGCGTAGTATACAGACATATAGTGTCATTTCACCTGGGATACAGCAGAGATGCATCTGACACTTGAAGTGTTTTCACAGTCTTAGAGATGGAGTCAGATAATTTGAGACATTAGCCAGTTTTGCTCTTCTGCTATGACAATTAATTTAATTGTTCTATCCACAGTTCTTTAATTGCATACTGGCAATTCTCTGGCTGTTGGGAAGGAAACTATTCCACCCTTTCTGAGAATTATAAATTGTTCTCTCTAATTTATTTCTTCATTACTCTCTCTCTCTATTTCTCTGTGTGTGTGTGTCTATCTACTCTCTCTCTCTCTCTCTCCCTCTCTCTCTCTGTGTGTGTATCTATCTCTCTCCCCCTCTCTCTCTCCCTTCCTCCCTCTCTACTGATTACTTTTAAACACTACCTGATGCTTTGTATCTGTAAATCACTGTTCCCACTTTTTTTCTTGCTTTTCATTTAGTGGCTTCCAATTGAAGCTGTCTATTCCCTGTTACTTCATCTCCCTAAAAAGGTTTTAAGAACATCTTGTTCATATTATCACAAAGGAACACCCTATTTAGGAGCAGAAAACTGAATTTTGAAATATAATTTGATTCTAATTGTCGGCATTCTCTCCATATCTGACTTTTCTCACTACCTGTGGGACTTTAGTAGGAATTTATAAAACACTCTAAACTGCCTCTCCCACTTTACACTCTATGTTTCATTGTTCATGCTGCATCTATCAGGAAAATGAGTAATCAGTTACATAGAATTCTTTTCAAATGTTCTATTGAATTCTTTCTCCTAAATCTAAAGTGTTTTATGATTGTTCTTTTCACCAGCTATGCAATTTAAACATATGTGATTGACAACAAATCATTTAAAATTCTATACTGATTTTTTTTATATTTTTCTCTGTATTTACATTCTAAACCAAATACTATCAACTCTGGATTATTCTCTAATGGATTATGTAACTCTCAATAAAGAGAACTAGGTGATTTCTTGTTAGATTTAACATCCAGCCATGAGTACATGTGGAGAATAAGGACTTTTTTCTCTCCATTTCTTTAAGGGAACTTTTCATTTCCTCTTTCAAGGCCTCTATCATAGGAAAAAGTTATGCTTAAGGTAGTTTTTGTCTGCTTCATCTGTGTTGGAATGCTCAGGTCTTGCTGTTGTAGAACCTGTAGGTTCTGGTGGTGCCATACTGCTCTCTATGTTGCTGAGTGTGTTCTTACACTGCCTTCTATCCATCTGGGTTTGAAGTAATTATAGATATAGGCATTGATTCTTCCTCCAATTGGTGCAGGTGAAACCTGTGCCTCCAGGTGACCTCTGATGCCACTGGGGCTGGTGGTGGAATGGTCTGGCCACAGTAGTCTTCCCTGCTGATTGGCTATTGGGGCTCTTCCTCCAATTGGTACAGGTAAACATTGTGTCTCTGTGGCCCTCTAATGCAGCTGGAGATGGTGGTGAAGTGACCTGCCACAGGAGATATTCTTGCTGACCATAAGCTGGGACTGGGGTGGAAGGAGGGGTGTGGAAGTACTCCAGGACATACAGCCTAAATAACAGGGATGCCTAATCAGGAAAGCAACCACTTACCTCTTCCCTCCCATTGGGGCAGGTGGGGGGAGTGCTGTGCCAACAGGGTACTTCTAATGGAGCTATGGACAGTGATGAAGTAGCCTGGCCTCAGGTGATTTGATTGTTGACTGGCTGCTCGGGCTGCCATTGACGAGAATAAGAACTTTTTATAATTTGTTATCTGTATATTATTGTGACCAGTTCTAAATTCCACCTTTGATTCTGTTTCATTGCTTGTCACCTGAAAAGCATATTCATGCAAGCAACACCAATCATATTCAGCAGGTTGCATGTATGTATGCATTTACATATATGAAACAATGATAAATAAAGAAAAAGAGGGCATGAATTTGAGAGAACAAGGTAGGAATGTAGAGGGGTTGGAACGAGGAGAAAGAGAGGAAATGACGTAGAAATGTTTTATGTATAAATATTTTAGATACATTTTAAAACACAGGATCTTTGACTGTATAGAAAGTGAAGAATTTTACTTAGATTAGTGATGAAGACCTTTAAACTTGAAGCAAACTATCATCTTAGAAATGACTACATGAAATACTTCCATTTATGTTGGCCAGGCTTTATTTTCACTACCACTGAAGTACTATCTTTTCTTATTCCTCACGTATTTTCCAGGATATGCATGTTCTCTTTTGTTCTCTGTCCTAGTTTAGTTTCTGTTGTTGTGATAATCATGACCAAAGGCAACTTGGGAAAGGAAAGGATTTATTTCAGCTTAAAGATTATAGTACATCTTCTATGGAAGCCAGAGCAAGAACTCAGGGCATCGCTTGAAGCAGAATCCACAGTGGAATGTTGTTCACTGACACGCTCACAGGCTCATTTTAAGCTATGTTTATTATAGTCTATGCTCACTTGACTAGTGATTTTACTGCCCCACAGTGAGTGGGACCCTACTATATCAATTAGCAATTTAAAAACTGCTCTATAGGAGGTGAAAAGACTGTTTAAAAATTCAGAGGATCCAAGTTTGGTTCTCAGCATTCACATGATGGGCCACAACCTCCTGTAACCCAGACCAAGGGGAACTGAGAGAGAGAGAGAGAGAGAGTCTCTCTCTCCCTCTGTTGGCACTGGATGGCTGTGTCACACACACATATAAGCAGATACGCATATATATGCATACAATAAATAAACAATTTTTAAGCAAAATGCTGCACAGACACGCTTAGAAGCCAGTCTGATGAAGGTGATGTTTCAACTGAGGTCCCTTCTTCACGGTTTTGTGATTGACAAGCATTAGCCATCACCCGCTCATTGTAAAGACATATAATTCACAGTACTAAAGACCTTGCTACAGAGATGTACTTCAAGAAGATGATTTTGCCTTTGTACTTCAGGTTTCTTTTCATTCAGGAACTCAATGGAATCTAGCATGCCATGTCTCCTCAATCAGAGGAATAGTGCCTAAAGCAAATAACATGCAATGCTGCACCCAATCCTGCTTCTTCCATGAGTCCCTGACTGGAGAATTGATGGTGGAAATTCAACCATTAAAGGGCATTTTTGAATAGAAATAGTAAGAGATTTCATTGTAATAGGATGTTCTGAGGGGGACAAAATGAAGGACTGAGAATCAGACAATTATTTTGAGACTTGACTCTGGTCAGAACCCCAAATCTTCCTCTGTAACTTTGGGTATACATTGCTCATGATACAGTTAAAAATAGTTAAACTTTGGAGTTTACTTATAATACTTAATAATGAGAATTCATGCTGTTAGAGCTTTCAATTTGAAATATACGCTCTGAAGAAGTAGGAAACTACTGTTACTTACAATCTGACCCTATTATCAAGGAAAAAAGCACAAGCCATTGAATACAAGTGATTACAAGCAATTTTCAACTTTTGAAAAGCAAAATGAAACAGACTTCATTAAAGTTGGTTAATTAAAGTTCTGGTCAAAATAGTTACTTAGTACACTGTGTCACCTCTGTGCTAGCACCACACACAACCCTGACTTCTACAACCTGTGACTTTCCCAGGAGTGGAAGAGTTTATGATCAGATTCATCTCGCCTTAAATCTAGCATGAAACTTCCTTCAGCCAATTCCCAAAGTTTCTAAATAAAACCATTCTGAGTATCAATATTCACGTTTTTCCTTTTTATTGAAAATGAACTTTTTCTCATTATATCCTGATCACTGTATGCCCAACATTTGCTTCTCTTAGTTCCTTTCACTTCTCCTCCCTTCTGAATATACCCTCCTTCTGTCTTTCAACAAAAATGAACAGATTTCTGGGGGATAATGATAAAATAAAATACAATTTATTTTAAAAGAATATGTCAGAATAGAAAAAAAAAAACAATCACTGGTAAAGATCCCAAGAAAAGGAACAAGAAACAAAGACAGACACAGAGACCTACTTGTTTGCACATTCAGGTATCCTAAAAAAAAAATCACTATATGATTGACATACTAAATACTATATATATNCCCTGACACATTCTGTGACCTGGAACCTCCTAAGATGCTGTTCAATTTGATTTCAGTTGTCCATCTAATGCTGGGCAGGCAGTCTACTCTTAAAAGTTGTTTGCTTCACAAATGAGACTAACCTGGAGAATACAAAATTTTCATTTGCAAGTGGCTATCATTTGGATTAGCTTCTGAATGAGGAATGGGGAAACAGGTCTACTTCTCATATGAGCTCTAGGACCCATATGATGCAAACATGTACAGGTCAACTCCATGCCACTTGAGTCCTCTTTCATAGGGTTCCCTGAACCATGAAGGGAGGAATTTAAGTCTGAGTGATCTAAGGTCTCTCACTCACTATTAGTTGTGGGACTCTGGGCCTCTGTATTTCTTCCTGTCTACAACAGGAAGAGGCTTTTTTGATGATGACTGAGCAGTGCACTGGTCTATGAATGTAACAGAATGTCAGCAGAAGTCATTTTATTGCTAGTATTTTTAAGAACAGTTGTGTTGGTTTTATCCTATACTCTGAAATATCAAGTCTCAGGTTCTTGGACACCAAAGTAATTTTGGTTATGGGCTCCATCTTGTGGCATGATTGCTAAGTCAAATCAGATATTTATTGGTTATTCTCACAAGCTTTGTGCCATCATTCCACTACCATAACTTACAGACATTGGCCCCATTGTAAATCAAAGGGACCATGACTGGGTTGGTGTTTGCTTTTCTCCTTTGGTAGCAATGTAGAGTATCTTCCTGTACCAAGGATACTTAGGACGAAAGGGTGAAGGCACTGTGCTGTGAAGAAGCAGCTTGACTTTTCCACTGGCAGTGAGTTGTGTGGGTGTTGTTGTCAACAACAGGGTCTTGCTGCCAGTTTTGCGGACACGTAACAGACTTGGTTCTTTTCAGGTTTCCAAGGAAACCCTTTAATCAACAACTCAATTAGATGTAACGCAGTCCCTGTTTGGAAGCTTTATTTGGTAACAAAAGTTAACTCAGTGGGGCTCTGTCTCCCCCATTATTTGGTGATTTAATTTATATTGACTTCATTATATACCTATATATCTACATAGATATAGATATAAAATTTGGAACGTATCTACCTAATACAGTAGATAGTTCCATACTACCCCTACAATGACCCTTAATTTTAGCTGTCTCTCCCCACATTTCCTCCCTCATGTCCTGTTTCCCTCACTCTATCCACTTGGCCTTCCTGTTCCAGTCCCCAACCCACCCACCCATATCTATTCTATTTCCTTTTATATCTACCGGCCCTCTCTGGTCCCTTACTTTGTACCTAACCTCTGTGGTTCTATGGGTTATAGTTTATCAATGACTTAACAGCATATACAAATTTAATCAAATACTTACTGGGTAACCTCACGCAGGGTGAAACTTTATACCATTATTTAACTACTATTCTTGTGATTTATTTATTTAATGACTGAGTAATACTCCTTTGTATAAATGTATCATATTTTATCAATTTATCTTTTGACAGAGAAGGTGGTAATGGAGAAAAACAAAGCTACTTTTAGATTTCATCTTAAACCTGTCAGAATGACTAAGATCAATAAAACAAGTGACAGTTCATGCTAGTGAGTATTTGAAGTAAGAGGAGCAATCCTTCTTTGCTGATGGAAATACACATTCGTTAGGTCACTGCAGGAATCAGTGTGATGGTCCCTCAGGAATATGTATCTATTTATCTCAAGATTCATCTATATAGTCATCTCTTTGGCATATTACCAAAGGTTGTTTCATCTTACCACAGAGACACCTCCTCAACCATGTTTGTTCTTTGATATGGGAGTCCCCTCTGTGTGTTGTTTGTTTTGGATAATAAATAAAGAAACTGCCTTGGCTTGATAGGGCAGAACTTAGGTAGGCAGAGAAGACAGAACTGAATTCTGGGAGGAAGAAAACAGAGTGAGGGGCACCATGGATTTGCCACCAGAGATAGACATGCTTTGCCGGTAAGCCACTGCCACATGGCGATACACAGATTAATAGAAATGGGTTAAATTAAGATGTATGACTTAGCCAATGAGAAGCTAGAGCTAATGGGCCAAGCAGTGTTTTAATTAGTACAATTTCTGTGTGGTTATTTCAGGGCTAAGCTAGCCAGGCAGCCAGGACAAACAAGTGGGCCCACCTCCTCCAGTTCTTGCTCTATTCCTAAAAACCAGAGTGTAACATGCAGGGACGGCTTGTTGGGGTTTCTGTCCTGCCCAGTTCCCACAGCCAGTTAGCTCAAAAGAAAATCACACAGAGGTCTCCATAGGTTATAAACTGATTGGCCCATTAGCTCAGGCTTCGTAATTGCTCTTATTACATATATTAACCCATTATTCAATAGATACAATCGGTGTACCGAGTCATGGATTTTCAGCAGGGTAGGTCACATCCTGCTTCTTCCGTGATCTGGGAAGGACTGGGGAGCAATGGGATTCTTCCTTCCCAGCCTTCTCCTGTTCTCATTGGCCTGCCTCTACTTCCTGTCTGGTTGACCCATCTATATTTCTTGCCTGGCCAATCAGCATTTATTTAAAACATGATTGACAGAATACAGACAATTCTCCCACACCACCAGAGATTGGAGCTTTGGTTTGTAGGTCCCTGATTCTTAAGTATGTTGAACATTTCATTCAGTGTTTCTTAATCTCTGAGTTTCCTCTTTTGGAAATTGTATATTTAGTTCTCTATCCCATTTTTAACTGGATTGATTTTTTGATAGCATTTTTACTTCTTTATACATTTTTCCATTAGCTGACATGGACATATATTTAGTAAAATTCTGTTCCCATTATGTAGGCTGCTGCTTCTTTTTAATGTAGGTGCTTTTTGCCTTGGAGAAATTTTTCAGTTTTATGAAGTTCAATTTACTAGTTGTTGGTGATAGAGCCTGCAGCTGATCATGTTCTATTTAAAGTCTTATCCTGTGCTATAGATTCAGAGGATATCCCCCACTTTCTGATTTATCAGGTTCAGTTTTTCTGTTTTTATGTTGAGTTTTTAATCCACTTTCAGTAGAGTTTTGTGTGTGATATTAAGTACAGGTCTATGTGAATTCTTTCACATGCATCACTCCAGTTTGGCCAACATGATTTGTTGAAGAGTCTATCTTTTTTTCTGTTTTGTATTTCTGACTTCTTCATCAAAATTTGGATGTCTTTAAGTGTGTGGATTTATGTCTGGGTGTTCATTTTAATTCCATTGACTAAAGTGTCTGTTTTGTGCTAATATGATTATGTTTTTAATACTACAGCTCTGTTTCTTGTGTTTACATATGAAGCTGAAAATTGTTCTTTCAAGGTAATTGAAAAATTGTTTTAGAATTTTGATGGGACTGCATTGAACCTATAGATTGCTTTTGGTGGTGTTTTAGTCACTATTCTATTGCTGTGAAAAAACACCATGGCCAAGGTAGCTATTTTAAAAGAAAGCATTTATTTGGGGGCTTGTTTGAAGTTTCACAGGTTTAGTCATTATCATCTTGCCAGGAAGCATGAAAGTAGACACTAGAGAAGTAGCTGAGAACTACATCCTGATTTATAAGCAGAGACAGACTGGGCTTGGTATGGACTTTTGAAACCTTAAAGCCCACACACACTGTCATACTTTCTCCAATAAGACCACATCTCTTAATCTTTATAATCCTTTCAAATAATGCCACTCCCTGGTGACACTCTTATTCAAACCACTACTTGTAGGATCACCATTTTAACTCTAATAATCCTACTGATCCATGCACTTGAGAAATTTTTCTATCTTCTATCTTATATATTTGATCCAATATCTTCTTTAAATTCTTTCTTTGATATCTTAAATTTTTATCATACAAGTCTTTCACTTGCTTAGTTAAAGTAACACCAAGATATTGTATTTTCTCTAAGACTATTGTGAAAGGTGATATCCCTGATTTTTTTTCAGTCCTTTTGTCAATTGTGCATAGGAAGGCTATTGATTTTTGTGAGCTAAATTTGTATCTAGCTACTTTGCTAAAAATATCTATCAGCTATAGGATTTTCCCAGTAGAACTTTTAGGCTCACTTATATATACTATCGTATTATCTGAAAATAAAGATTCTTTTACTTCTTCCTTTCCAATTTATATCTCTTTGTTCACCTCTGGATGTCTTGTTGTATTAGCAAAGACTTCAGTACTATATTGAACAGGTATGGGAAAAGTAGACAACTTTGTCTCATCATGAATTTTCGTGGAATTACTTTAAGTTTCTCTTTTCATTTGAGTTGAAGTTGTCTATGGGCTTGAAAAATTCCTCTCTGAAAATCTCTCTTGCTCCTCTACATAGCTCTACACAGCTCCCTTCAAGACTCTAAATATCTCTTCATTGCTCTACACAGCTCCCTAGAGGGCTCTACATACCTCTTCATTGCTCTACATAGCTCTCTACAGGGCTCTACACACCTCTTTGTTGCTCTACACAGCTCCCTACAGGGCTCTACATACCTCTTCATTGCTCTAAACAGCTCCCTACAGGGCTCTACATACATTGTTATTCCTCTACACAGCATCTTCTCTTTTTTCAGCCAAACTCAGGACAATTATGCTACATTATCAGGGACTGACCCATTCTCATATCTCAAGATAAGTCACACAGGTTTTCTCAGGCTAGGGAGGTCAAATTGACTGACTCGTACATAAGTTGGTGAGGGTTTCCAGAGAGAAAATGACATTGAAATTCAGGAATTAACAATAACATTTAGTTGACTGAACCCTGAAGCCTGTAACATAAACTGAAGCTGGGAGTAAATGCAGAAAGTAAATTGCTGAGAAAGTTGTATCTACAAAATTAGCTTCAAGCTCTGGCATTGGATCAGCAATAAACACCTGGAAATTTACCTTTATGTATTTGTCTCTAGGGACAACCAGATATTCATCTCTTGGAGAAACCAGTTACTTGGAATTTGTTCTGAAGTCTAAAATTAAATGTCTTTGTGACTAAGAATACTATTACTTTCATATGTCAGAGTACTGTAAAATATACTAGTATTGTTTCTATTCATCAGAATTATACAGTAAACAGAAATCATCTTCCTGACCATCCACAGCTATATGTATACCCAATAGATAGAATATTACATGAGATAAATGCACAAGCAGTGGGAAAACACCCATAGCTGTTATTAGGGAAGGAATGTAGCGACATAGGAGAAAATTTACTGAAAGAAGTAACCAGTCAATAACTCGATGACTTTTCCAAGTGGGGCTCCCTATCAGAGAGTGGATTGATCTCCTGAACACTAGTTGTCATCTGCTGTCTACTCCCATGGCACATGTTAGCAACTTCTACCATATTCATAAAGACCGTTTCAAGATCTTTATCTCATGATTCACTAAGGGCCTACTGTGATAGGGTTGTTGGGTTCTAGTGGAAACATTGTCTTGACTGTTATTCATTTTGTTTTTACAATGTTGTCTAGGCATCTGCATTTGGAAATATTGCAATTCTAGGACCTGATATCTGATCTTGTCTTTGTTAAGTATGTATTTTGTTCCTTAGTTTCTGATGTCCTCTCTGGTTCTTAGGAGGGTGTGGTAGTTGGTTGTTGCCTGAAAGGGAATTTTTCTTGGATCCTGATATATATGAACAGTGGGGATTCCAGGTAAAATGTAGTTTCTAGGTATTAGACACTAAAACTTTGGAATGATGATACACTGGACATGGGTTGAAAGTATTAAGAAAGCAGGGTATTCTACCTGGACCAGCTTAGTCCCCTAGGAATGAGGGAGTGTGAGAAAAGGTCACACTATATAGTCTGCTAACTGACATTTGGATGAGGCTGAGGGTTTGAATTTGCAATAAAAGAGGGAGAGTGAATATCTGAAGCTTGCCTACTAGCTTAGCTTGTTTATTTGACAGGCTTGGCTGGAGGGATCTCAGGGATGCCTGCTGCTTGGGACAGGACCAACAAGGTGAATGTGGGGGAATGTTGAAAGAAAAGATATGATTGGACCACTGGAGATGGTGCTGAGAAGATAGAAAGGCTGCAGGAGGTGGATAAGACAGAGTTGAGGGATTTGTGTGGAAGAAAGAGGTGATGATCCTCCATTAGGCTACCTGTTTCCCAGGTCAGGGTGGACTGTGTATTCCCAGGACATGATTTGGGGTTAGGAAACTGGCGTGAAGCTGATAAAGAGGGGAAGAATGTTTGGAGGGAAATTCTATGTGATCTTCAGGGATATGACTGTGGATTGGATTTAGAGGATTTTCAAATGGAATTGATATTTTACTTAAAAATATATTATTCTATATTACCTTGAGACAAAAACTGCTATAATTTTATTTTTCTGATGACATCCTAACTTGTTTTTGGAGTTTAACTGAAAATATTTCTTTTTTATTAAAGAGAAATTAAAACAGATTTTTGAGGACTTTGAAATATAATTTGAATCTAACAACTGTGTATTTACAGCCTGTCCTACTTGTGCATAGATTAATAGTAATTGATAAGCTGAATTGCTCTCTTGCTGATAATGGTATACAGTAATACATTGTATTATATAACACTGCCTCTGTGTGTATGTGTGTTATGTTGTGGGTACTTGTATACAAGTACATATCAGTTTTTGAGACAACATATAGCTTTACATGCAGTTCAGGCTGCCCTTAATCTTGTCATGTGAACTAATTTGAAATCTTGCTTCAGCCTCCTGACTACTGAGATCATAAGCATGCATCAGTATACCTAATTCATATTTTAGTTCTTCAGTTTTCTAGGCTTAATGCAAGGCTCTTGGGATACAATGATCAAAAAAATATTGTTCTGACTTTCAAAGTATTATAGAGCTAAATCAGGGTAGGATACAAAGTAGAAACTAATTAATCCTAGAGAGACTGTGAAAGTTTGTGGAGGTAATATTTATCAATTTTTTGATAAATAAAATAAATTAAAACACCAGAAATAAGAAAACAACAGGCAGGGCCAATGAACAGAAAACAGAACAGCTAGTAGGATTAGGAAAATACTCTGAGGAGTCCAAAACCATGGAGCTTACATATCAATTGTTAAGGACTCATCGGTAGAAATGTCACTTAGAGAACACATTTGAGGAGGAATGAAATAGAATAGCTAACTTGAAGAATATTTAAATTACTCAGCTGAAAATTGTCCAGGAGACTCTAGGGTAGTGACAGTAAAGAGAGGAAAATGGTAGAAAGTTGAGAAACATGCCACAGTGAAATCAGGGAGATTTTGTGATTGGTTGGCAGGTTCAGTAGATGGCTAAGGGAGAGAGGAGAAAAAGACTTGAAAATCTCATGGTTGAGAGGCTTAAGGAAGAAGTTATTAATTAAACAGAAATGTGAGTGAAGAAATCACATCTCCCCAAGAAATAAAGAAATGAGTTTCCTACAGAGTATATGCTAGAAGCCGCTGGCACTCAAGGCTGGAAATGTTGCAGCAGCCACTGAATGAATGAGCATGGAGTGGGAAATACTAAAGGTGGGACTTGAAAACCTCATGCCATTGGTTGTTAGCATGCCTGCTTTAAATTATCATAGAAAATGTTGGTTTTATTGTTGCATTTTTACACATCCATTGTTTCTATTGACCCTGCTCCCCAGCTGCCTTACCCATATCTCTGTCTCCTTATCTCTTCAGCAGTCTCCCGTTCACTCCATTTCACATGCACTCTATTGCCCTTTGTTGTCTCCATTTTTCCTCTCCCAGGACTTCTTTTTTCTTTTTATAGTCTTTTAAATTGCATAACCTGTAACCACTCCTACACACACTTATTTAAACATGTAAAATAATAATCCAAGATCTGTACATAAATAACTATATGAGATATTCATCTTTCTGATGTTGGGTTGCTTATTTGAATAAACATCTCACACATAACAAAATTCAATCCTAGATTGGAATACAGTTTTCAAGACATGAATTATTTATGAAATCTTGCAAACATTCTGTTAATGGTCTTTCAGTATATTCTCTTTGCGAGATGAATAAAACAAATTCAAATGATGGACTACTATTCTCTAATTATCAGAGTAGATGTTCAGCACAGTATAGAGTTAGAACCCTCATCTGTTTCCCAGGTATGTATATGTTGTAATGAGTCACACCCACTATCAAAGAGCCAAAATCCTTAAGCCAACAAAATTATCTTATAATAAAAAATCATGGTGGTTGGTGTTTGGAGAGTTGGCACAATGAGTAAGGTGCTCACTGCATAAGCATAAGTATGTGGAATTGAATTTACAACACTCAACATAAAAGTCAGTGACTCCTGCTTCTACACATACATATATAAACATATAAATTATAATCTAAGACCAGCATAAATAAATACATGAAACATTTGTTTTCCTACCAGAGCTAGAGAGGCAGAGATGGGCATATTTCTAGAGCTTGCTGGCTACCTAATCTAGTCAAATTTGTGAGCTCTGGGATCATGGAGAGTTTCAATATCAAAAAATAAAATGAAAAATGACTGGGAAAGAAAATTGATGTCAACATCTGACACTCACAAACTCAGCAGTTGTGATGACCGACACCAAAGTACTTATGTGTATCACTGCAGAGCTGTCCTTTGTCAAGGTATACCTCAGTTTGCTCAGTAAGCTTCTAATGGACACCTAAGTTACTTTAAAGTTCTCATTAGGTATGCTGAAAGTTGCTATAAATATCCCAATGCTTGCTTTTGTTGTAAAATGAGTTTTCAATTCATGTGTACACATAACAAAAGACACTGTTGATGAATGGTCAGTGACAAGAATATGTTTATTTTGTAAGAAACTTTTAACATCTCTTCTAAAGGAGCCTAACTGTGGAATTTTTAGCTGTGAGCGAGTGCTCCCATTGTTTCACCACTTGGGCAATCAGCATTCGCTGTTGTTGACATCCTTGGATGCGGCCACTCTAATTGACTAGCTGTGGACTCTTGTCTTTTCAATTTGAAGTCCTCTAATGACACGGTCCTGAGCACATTTTCATGTATAAACTCAATTTGAAACTCAGGTTGTTGGGCTGCAAAGGCTTTAAAAAGTAAAGAAATGTGCAATTTAAGTTGTGATTTTTATCCAGTTCTTTAACTGCAGACTCAATTCAATAACTAAAGTGTAATTGTACATTTTTTGTAACCAACTTGGTATACCCAGGATTGACAAAATAAGGATCTTGGTTTCCAATTAAATTGTCTATCTTGACAAACGTATTCCATGTTTTAAAATTTTTATCTTCTGGTTCAGAAATTTTACTAAATACACAGTGAAATTCTAAAGGCTTGCAGACATTAAGATTTGGCATAAGAAATAGAATTCAAAGGAAAGAAATTTCATTTCTGAAATTGGTATGTTTTTTAATCTTTGCCAAATAGATCAGATTATTTCAATCTGTGACCATCATCATAATTATGATGCCCAACAGACTATCATTTCACTAGCAATTTCCGCAGTAATTCAAATAGATTTCTGAGAAAGTCCATTGTGTAGAGATATTAGCTTGAAAATTAGGCAATAATTTCAAAGTCAATTCTTTGGTAATGTTCCATTTGGCCAAACATGGAAACACTCCATGGCTATTAAAACACAGAGAGATAGAAGACATTATCAGATGTTAGCTCATCGTGCCATGTATTTTAGGTGAAACATATGCTACAATTCTACTTTTGGTATGACAGCTTTTGTTATATTAACTTCACTTTATTCTGCCATCCAGCAAACACAATGATGGATATTAAATTGAAATGAAGTGCTAGGACATTCTGTTAAATGGAATTTTTATCTGAAACAACATGCAAAACTTTCTTCCACTACTTCCTTAATAACTGTGTTTTTTACAAGGGCATCCTCTATAAAATACTGACAGAATGAATGGAAGGTGCTGGTATTCAAAAGCAGAAGATCAACACTATTTATTATTCTAATATCTCTTTTTCTACCTTGGCATTTTCACTACCAAGTAAGTAATCTGATTTATTTTGGTTTGCTTTCAAAATACCTACTAATTCAGGGTAAGATAATTCTGAGAAGTTTAATATTGTGTATTTAAATTAATTTCACTAATTTTCATAATTTAAGTTATTCTGAAATACTTTTAATCATTCCAAAATGCTTTAACACATAAAATATGTTTGAAAGCTAAAACCCCCAAAGTACTCACCATATGCAAACATTGTACATTTATACACAGTTCAATAGAAGAGGGATACAATATTATTTTCTGAAAAAAAAAGATTTTGTGGTGGCTTTTATGCTTCTACTGTCTAAAGGCAAAATAAGAAAAATGTAGGTAAAAGGCCAAAGAAACATAACCTGTATATGAAACCAGAGCTAGTGAAAGAAACCCACCATAGATATGAAACCAGAACTACCAAAAGAATCTGCCCTGGCCCTGAAACCCAAGTCAGTGAAAGAAAGTTTAATTATTCAGCCACCCATAGGCTGCACTTCCAGGCAGCCATGTCTTCCCCTGTGCACATGTGCTAGGCAGCCTTTAAAAGCTGTACCTTTGCTCTCTCTCTCTTTCTCTCTCCTTCTCTCTCTCTCTGTACACCGTTTTTCCCGGGCCTGTGTGCACTTTCCCCCTCTAATAAAACTCCTAGGTGGGTTTGTTCGAGTCTCGTGTTCTCTTCTTGCTCGCACCAGATCATTTCAGAAACACTTTAACCCTGAACCAAGAATCTAAAAAACACACCCTGACTCTGAAACCAGAGTCAAAGAAACACACTTTGACTCTAGAACAAGAGCCATTAAAATAAATATAACTTAGCCCTCAAAATAGAGCCAAAAACTAAAAAGGACCAGTGAATAAATAGTTTGGCTCTGAAACAGCGTCAATTCTACCTTGACCATCTAATCCAGCCAATCCTTGAGCAAGAAAACTGATCAAACCCTAAGCAGCAAATCTTCTCACTGGGCAAACTCTGTCCCTAAGAGGCCCTTTGTATGCCCTTCTGCCTGCCTGTTCAGTTGTGGGATGTCCTTCTCCACCCTGGGAGAGGCAGCCACTCTTTTGGACTCTTCCCTCCCAAATAAATCTTTATTAAATAAGTTTTGGGTGAAGACCTTCCTCCACTGGAGAAAAGAACCTTTTTCTGAGACACTCCCTTAAGAGAACTGAGAGAAAAAGGTTATAACTTTTGTTTGGATTTTGAGGAGACGGCTACACTTCTGCAGGAGCTTTGCCTTCAGAGAGTGAAGCCTAAGAAGTAACATCGTGAGCCAGAACTGAGCGGAGCAGAAGGGGAGAGCTCTGCTAGGTTTCCCTAAGGGAATGTCCTAGCAGAGCTCAGCTGTAAATGTGCTCTAGGAGATGAGTAGGATTGCTACTACCTGTGGGGAGATCACTTCCTACTGCACCTCAGCTCCAGGTATTGCCTGACTTCCAATGAGTCAGGATACCTTTCCCTCCAGAGCTGTCTCTTTGCAGCTCTAGGTATCATCTGACTTTCCAAACAAGTCGAGATATCTTTTCCTTCAGAGCTTTCCCTTCACAGCTCCGGATATTGCCTGCCTTCCTGAGGAGTCAGACTTGACATACCAAAAAGTTAGGATACCCTTTCCCCTAGACATGTCCCTTTGCAGCTCCAGGGATGTTACACTTGCTTACAGAATATTATTATAATCTTAACTAAAAAAATAAATTAGACATACAGGTGATCAGATTCCTGAAATAAGGTAAGCTTTAGTTAGTGAACACTTGACTCATCGCTACAATCACAAAACTCTACTAAAAGTGCTTAAAATAAAAATGAATTTCAGCCTGCATTTTCAGTGTCTGTTTTGAGTGATGAGGTGAAATTAATAGCCTAGAACAATGGATGAGATACAAGAGAAAAATGTATAGAATTCACTCACCACCTCTGTCCCTCTTATTACTATACAGACAGACAGACAGACAGACAGACAGACAGACAGGGAGAGAGAGAGAGAGAGAGAGAGAGAGAGAGAGAGAGAGAGA
>LOEQ01003283.1:187797-200488 GCA_001685075.1 Bramus lutescens | reverse complement strand
ATCTACTTTATCTTTTATCATAACTAAGGAAAACTATAACTATAACTATAAATTCTTCAACTCCATCAAAGACCCAAGAAGGGTATAATATTACCTAGCTTAACAGGAATTACATTGTAAGCAACTTCCAAAACTCTAGAGTTGACAGAGACATCTCATTGTCTGGACAGTCACAAAAAGTTTTTCTGTAACATTGGGGCACCCATATTCAGCCTACAAGTCCATAGTATCCAGCAGACTTTTCCATGAATCAGGAAATTTCAAAGACAGTTCTACTTATAATGCCAGTTTGTCAGTCACTTTCTTCTGTGTCCTGCAGAATGTCTTGCAGACTCTTTCATGAAACAGGAACCCCAAAGGATAACCTCACCTTTAGGCAAGTTCAGTAGTCATTTTTCTGTTGGTCCTGCATGTCAAGATCATACAGCATATCATCTAGCAGTCCAGGAAAGAGCAATTTTTTGCCCAAATGGCTAAGCAACTTCGTAAGGAGCCTCTTTGATGGCCATCTTCTTCTTGGTGCTGCCAGGAGCATATGAGTCTCATCATGATGAAAACTTCTTAAACAGTTAAATGCCATATTCTGTTAGTCTTTGAAAGATTTAAAGAATAACTATCCATTTGAAATATAACTCTGAACATCTACAAAACCTAACATGACTACAAGCTTGACTATTATAGATGACTATCTATTAACCTGTATTTCTTAATTATTGAAAGATCCTCCGTGAGGAGAATCCTTGGGAAGCCCCAGACTCAATAACCAGTCCAACAGATGCAACAAGGAAGAGGTTTATTACTTGATCGCGCAACTGGGTGCATCAATCTCAAGAGACTGAGCGTACCAAAAAGCATTACAGGCAAGCTTTTATAGGCAAAAAACACAAGATTATCTGGGTTGCTAGAATTGGTCAGTCCATACTCAGACCAGGGTTATGGTTGGGGTATGTTTGCTTATCCAGCCGTTTTCCCAGAAATACCACAAACATGTTGATATAGACGAATTCTTTCAACTGTAACCTACAGTTATCTGATTTTAGCAACCTTTGATTTCCACATAGGCGGGGAGGTAAGAGGGACTGACTTGGGTTCAAACCAAAAACCAACTGTTAAATCTGTTTGTTACATTCTGTATTTTTCTACCTGGGTGACCTGAATTTCGGATCTTTCAATTATATGTTACATTTTTAAATGAGCTGCACAAGCACAATACCTTAATCAAGATCAGAAATATATATGTTCAGTATAACAAAATTAACCTTAAATTTGTATCAATAGACCAAGATCCATAACAATGAAAAGTATTCATCTCTATAGCATATCCCCCTTTAAATGTAACAAAAAATTTATAAACAGTAGTTGGGAAATTAGGTGTACTTCTCTCCAAACTGATTCCTGCTTTTTATTAGGTGAAATATTTGGGGGGTTCACAGAGTCCATTAGGGGGGTTCACAGAGTCCTTTTGGGGGGTCTTGGTCCACAAAACCATATAAGCCTGGAAGGAATTCACAGGTTCTAATCCTTCATGGAAACAAAAACAGAACCTCTTTTCAAAAGCAATTTATTTAGACCCAAATTTTGAAGTCAAGATAGATAGATAGATAGATAGATAGATAGATAGATAGATAGATAGATAGATTCTGGTGGTTTAATCCAGACTCTGTGTGTTTTCCATCTTTCTGTGGCTTATTTTCCTTTACTTCTTCAGTATGACAGTCTGTATCTCTACTCTGTCTCTTTAAAGACTTTGTTTTTTTTTTAAAAAAAACTATTTCTTTTTATAACTGTCTATACTCTTTTTCTTCTCTCTCCCATGCCTAGGTACTTTTACCTAACACCATGACCCATTCAGAGGTATTTTTTAATCTGAATTTGTCTTTATTGCTTATCTGTAATAATTTTCTAGTCAGAAGCACTTTTTAATGTCAGGTAGGCATGGCTAGAACCAATACTGCTTTGTGTGTTTGTTCTGCCCAGTTCAACAAGGTGGAGGCATGTTCATAGCCTCTGCATGCTGTGCACATCGCCCCAGTTCCAGATATGCAGTTAGTCTATCACACAGAACAGTTAAGCAGTTTGTAACATGCTGCTCACAAACATCATTTTAATGCTCTGTAGTTGGACTTCACAAAAGAGACAAAGATGCAGTAAAAACTACACTTTAAAAAAACAGGAAGCCACCATTTTTAAAGTGTGGTTTTTACTGCATCTCTCTTAAAGGAGCTGTGGGGCCCCTGCTTGCTACGAGCCCATCTGGGAAAAGAAAAATTTGTGGCTACCAAGAAACTCTGATAAACTCTGTTTTGTGTTTAGAATTTCTTTTTAAACTCTTTCAGGTTTTATGTGGATTTAGTCAGCCCGTGTTGGCACACCAATCTGTAGGCAGAGGCTATTCATTTGTTTCTGGCTGCTCAGATCCAAAATAATCACAATGAAACTATATTATCTGCAATATTGTTTGGTCAATAACTTAAACATATTTCTAGCTAGCTTTTATACCCTAAACTTACCCATCTCCATTAATTTATGCATCACCACAAGGTCATGGCCTACAGTCACATATAAATTTAATAACTATTCAAAAATGTAGTGCACTCTATTGGCAAAGTTGTAAGTAAATAGTTCATCAGCTATACAGCTACTGAGTCTTCAGAGAGCAATTATGGAATATTTACCAAAACCAAACTGAATATGAGTCTTGATCTACAATTTTATTTATAGATGTTCCCTATATAATGCTTTTATCATACACAAAATACCTGAGGCATGATACTGTTATTAATTATTAAAAAACCCACAAAACTATCAATGGTAGAACAGCAAAATAAACTATTGTATTATTCAATTATAAAATTTTAAAAACTGAACTGAAGTCTCCTCTCTCATTAAGTGATACAGGGTTTGCATACAGCATGGCATATTTTGAAAATAACACCCAGAAAAGTATGCACAACACAAGCTCCTTTATAAGAAAATAATGAGAACACTATGTCTCTGACTAGGAAGCTCAGCATGCACACAAACTGTTAGAGTAATTACATACTTGAGAAATGCATAACAGTTTATGAAAGATGGGACAGTGTGTTAAAGGTATTTACACTGCTCAATAGATTGTCTTTACAATAAACAAACAAATAAATAAATAGCCTCCTATTTTAGGGATCTTTAGGCTAATAACGTATGTACTGATACACTTATTGAAAGCCACTTGTATAACATTTCTCTGCAGAACAGTTACTTTCTCATGAGTATTTTTTTAATTTTTTAAAACAATATTTTTTTATTTTATGTTCCAATTCCAGTTCCCACTCCCTCCTTTCCTCCCATTTCCCCACCTTCTACAGAGAGGGTATGGCTTCCCATGGGGAATCAACAAAGTCCCTCATATCACTTTGAGGCAGGATCAACTCCCCCCGATTCCCATATCTAGGCTGAGCAAGGTATCCCTCTATAGGAAATGAGCTCTAAAAAGCCAGTTTATGCACTAGGGATAAATCTTGATCCCACTGACAATGATCAAACAAACTGCCCAAGCTACACAACTGTCACCCACATTCAGGCAGCCTAGTTCGCTTCTATGCGTATCCCTAGTTGTCAGTTTGGAGTCAGTGAGCTCCTACTAGCTCGAGTCAACTGTTTCTATGTGGGTTTCTCCATCATGGTCTTGACCCCTTTGCTCATATTATCTCTTCTCACTCTCTTCGGCTGGACTCTAGGAGCTCGACCCTATACTTAGCTGTGTATCTCTACACCTGCTTCCATTAGTTACTGGATGAAGATTCTATGATGATGCTTAAGATAGTCATCAATTTGATTACAGGGGCAGGCCAGTTCAGGTACCCTCTCCACTACTGAGCATGGACTTTTAGAAACATTGTCATTTTCAGCCAACATTGCAAAGACATCAGCTGTCTTTTATATGACACCCATTGGCAGAGATGTCCCAGATCTATTCTTCTATTAAATTCATTTCGTTGTTTTGTTTTTGTTTTGCAGTTTTTGAGACAAGGTCCTGCTATGTAGCTTTTATTAGCCTGAAAAGTGTTGAAATCTTCATGTCTTTGGCTTTTAAGTACTGGAATTAAAGGTGTGTGCCATCATAACTAATGATTAAAGATTCTGGATAATTTTACTTACTTTTGCTGCTTTTCAAAAAGTACACAGATAAATTTTCTCTTTACTATTATCACTACTCTTTGAAAGTGTCTTAGCTTAGAGTTTGCACTACAAATGTTAAGAAATAATCTAGAAAGTAGTTTGGGATCCTTCATTGTTTTGTATAGAGTTAGTTATCCTTCTGTTGCTCTGATAGCACACCATGATTAAGGTGGCTTTCAGAAGGAAGAGTTTATTTGGGACTGTAGTTCCGGAGGAAGAATCTTTAACAGACAGGGAGGAATGTCAGTCAGAGACCAGAAGAGAAAGCTGAGAGATCACGGTTTTCAATCACAACAAGCTGAGAGAGAACTGGAAATGACATCAACTCAACTCCATCTTCAGTGACTCCTTTCTTCCATTCAGTGTGCATTACCTCCCCAAACAGCACCACCAATTGCAGATTGAGTCTACAATATAAATATTGGCACCACTGTTATTTATTTCTAGTTGAACCACCACATGCATATTCACATAGTCTTTTTGTATATTTGAAAGAAATTTCTCCTCCTATATGCTCTCCTGTTTGTGGGGTTATTTTGTTACCTCTGTCTCTACTGCTATCTTCTGTCTTTGTGTTTTCTTTTCCTATGATCTTTCCTTGTTTCTCTATTGTCAAATATCAAGAGATCTTAATTGCTGGATGGTGAGAAATGTTAGTATTATTGTAGATTTTCTGAAAAGTCAGTGTCTCTGGCTTCGTTATTTCTGACTTTTGGAAGATTTCATTTTGGGGGGTTCTGTTTGAATGGTCAACCGTCATATTAGTAGTGGAGGGAAGAGATTATGACAACATATTTCTTGAATTTAATAATAAGGGACCACAAAGAGAAGCCATTTTTTTAAATCTATTGATTTGAATATCCAGTAACTAAAAAAGTTCTTTTCTTATGGAGCAAGAATCCAAAAAGACTTTTAAAAGACTCTTTCCTAGTAAANTATATATATATTTCTTTTTTATAGGTTGTGGGCATTTGTGTGCTCTGATACATACATGTAGGTACTGGATTGCATGCCCTGGTCATAATAAATGCAAAAATCTTTATTACATTATCATGCTTCAGCTAACTAAAAAGTACAAATGATATTGGGAAGAAAAGGAAATGCTTTTCTTAATCAATGTACATTAATTATAAAATATTGACATAATCATAGAGAACCAAATACAATATAAATCTCCCCTCCTAAAGTAAAGATAATGAATTTCTTTGCACATGATAAAATGCAGTATTGCAATAAGGACTTGTTTTATGATGCTAAGCTCCTTCTATGCAAAACTGCAGGGTCAGGAATGCTCAGCCAATTGAGCGATTGGGTTGGCTGAACATCCTCAAGTACTGTATAATTTAGGTCAAGCAGGTTAATTAGCATATTATTGTTTGGCCAAATGAACAGTGTGAAGTTGCCAAACTTAAGTTCTTTAAATAGTAACACATAAATCTTAGAACTTCTGCAGATGGCAGCTCACTATCAGACAGACAGAAAGAGCCTCTTGAGTACAACATTAAGACTCCAAACGGCAAGAGAACTCCACACTAAACACATTTCCCAGGGAGGCAAGAATTTATCACATTTCTTTGTCACTGCATCTCACATCTTTCCAACTCAAATCAAAGCAATAAGAGACATACACAGAAGGTAGCAAAAGTGGAAGTTAATAAAAAACAATTTATGCAAAAGCAGAGTGTAATAAACTGCATTCTCAGAAAGAAGTAATGCAAACTGTATCATTGCTTTGTTTTTATGAACAGTTTCAACTCTTGTGACTCTTATTTCTTCTGTAATCTTGCTTTTTACATTATTATACAATATATTTTCAGAAGTATTTGGTCAAATGTTGCTTCTCCATCATATTGTTCTATTCAATTGGCATTATATTTATCTTTAAGTAAAAACATAACATTATGTAATACAATATGATAGCAGTCCCTGGAATGATGTTCGATGACTAGAAAGAATAGTGTATATCTCTAACGTGGGGTTTTATAAAAATGTATTAAATCTGGGTTGGGGGGTCCTCAAGATCAGCCTCAAACTTGATGAGTAACTACAAAGATTTATAGTATCCAGAGACTTTACAATCAGAGTAATTGCTTATTAAAATGGTCCTACATTATTAAAATTGGCACAAGGAAAATGGTGTAGGGAGGAATCAAGAAGAAACAGCCATGACATGTCTCGTCCCAGGGCAGCAGGGACAATATGCAGCTCTTTCACAAACAGTGTATGACATCAAGTGAACTCTTACCTGAACCTTGATCCCACAATTTTATTTGGGAGTCCATTGGCATTTCGAATCTCTGTGGCTGACTTTTAACTTTTATTTACCTTTTTTAGAATTCAAAATGGAACAGTATGACATGAAGTCACCTAAACACACAACTGGAAATAATTCAAAACTTGTATTCAGATTTTCAAGAAATTCATATGTAGGCAGATTTACAAATTATACTGGCACTGAGTCAAAAGCTTGAGACAGAATAAACAGTAAATAGCAAAACTGTTGGTGATAAATAGGAACAAACATTCCAGCAGTTATGATTTAAACCACTGAAACCACAATCTTCAGGATGTGGCCATAATTTAGGTCATTCTGAAGTAGTTTTCAGTCATTTCAGATTCTTCTAGAATGAATCATGTTCTCCCATACCGACATGCAGACAGTACATGAGGCCTGCTTTCCTGCCCATAGCAACTGGTTCAGAGATCAGGACATAACTCAGCTAATGCTGGGTAGATGTGAAAAGCTGTTTTCTTATATTTATGGAAAATAATATTATTCTTAGCAATTGAAGTTACCAAGGACACTGTTTTCTTCATCCTTTGCAATGTGAAGGTATTATTTTCTTTAACATAATATAGATCAGAATCGAAAAATGGTCAGGGCAATAGCTGCATATAATCTTAAATTCTAAGTTAAGAATCTTAACTTCTACAGCCTGGCAAAGAACATCCTAAGAACATTTCAGACTCATCAGGAAAAGAAGCAGGACTTCTGGGTGGGAAGAGTTGAACATGCTGTTCTTGGAGTCTTACAAAGCTGGATTTGGAAGCAGTCTGTGGAAGTTCGCCAGAGCAGTAGGTAAAGAATGAATTACACTTACCCAAACCAATAGGAAGGAGAATTCCAACAGAAACTTTCTCGATCATGAGAACTGACAGTGTACAGATTCACTGTGATTCCTAAAAGGATGGAAAGATGATGACAACAATAAGTGACTTTTCTGTTTCTGTGATAAGCAACATTTCCAGATGCAATTTATAGAAGAATTTATTTTTGATTATACTTACAGAGGGATGATAGTCTAGTGATGGCAAGGAAGCATGACAACAAAGAGTAAGCATGGTGGCAGGAGCAGGAAGCTAAGAACTCACACCTTGAACCACAGTCAGGAAACACAGATGGTAAACTGAAGTTGTGGGAAAACTTCTAACTTTGAAGACTCATCCCCAGCAATGAACTTTCTCCAGCTGGACTACAGCAGCTAAGGATGGTTCAACAGCATCACCCACTGGAGACCAAGTACTCAAAGGCCTGAGACATGGGGGATGGTTCTTCATTAAACCACCACAGTAACCAATAATGAAAATGTATAGTAGGGCGAGGATATGGCATCAAGACATGGGGCTGGGTAGAAAGGGAGTTCACCCATCTACCTAATGGGATTATTGTACATAACTCGCCCCTCCCCTTATTCCCTCCTCTTCCCTTCCACCCTTCCTTCTCCCCCAACCTCTATCTTCCCAATTTGTCAGAATATACCAGAAAATAGAAAGATCTCCCATGTTCTTGAATAGGTAGGATCAACATAATAAAATGGCAATTCCACCAAAAGCAATATAGATTAAATGCACCAAAATCCCAACACAATTCTTCACAGACCTTGATAGAACAATAATCAACTTCATCTAGAAAAAAAAACCCTCAGGATATCCAAAATAATCCTGTCCAATAAAGGAACTTCCGGAGGCATCACCATCCCTGACATCAAGATCTATTACCTAGCTACAGGAATGAAAACAGCTTGGTATTGGCACAAAAACAGAGAAGTCGACCAATGGAATCGAATAGAAGACCCAGATATTAATCCACACACCTATGAACACCTGATTTTTGACAAAGAATCTAAAACTATACAATGGGAAAAAGAAAGCATCTCCAACAAATCTGCTGGCATAACTGGATGTCAACATGTAGAAGAATGAAAATAGATCCATATCTATCCCCATGCACAAAACTCAAGTCCAAGTGGATTAAAGACCTCAATATAAAACTGACTACACTAAATCGGATAGAAGAGAAAGTGGGAAGTAGCCTTCAATGCATGGGCACTGGAGGCCACTTCCTAAATATAACACCAGTAGTAAAGACACTGAGAGCAACAATAAATAAAAAGGACCTACTGAAACTGAGAAACTCCTGTAAAGCAAAGGACACAGTCTATAAGATAAAAGCTGGCTACTGAATGGGAAAAGATCTTCACCAACTCCACATCAGTAAAAGGACTGATCCCCAAAATATATAAAGAACTCAAGATATTAGACATCAAAATTTCAGGTAACCCAATTAAAAAATGAGGTACAGAACCAAACAGAATTCTCAACATAAGAATCTCGAATGACCTAAAGACACATAAAGCGATGTTCAACATCCTTAGCCATTAGGGAAATGCAAATAAATACAACTCTGAGATACCATCAGAATACCTGTCAGAATGGCTAAATTCAAAACACCAATGATAGCTTATGTTGGAGAGGATGTGGAGTAAGGGGAACATTCATCCATTACTCATGGGAATGAAAAATTGTGCAACTACTTTGGAAATAAGTATGGCAGTTTCTCAGAAAATTGGAAATCAACCTACCCCAGGATCCAGCAATATGACTCTTGGCTATATACCCAGAAGATGCTCAATCATACTACAAAGACATATGTTCAGCTATGTTTATAGCAGCATTATTTGTAGTAGCCAGAACCTGGAAACAACCTAGATGCCCCTCAACCAAAGAATGGATAAAGAAAATGTGACACATTTACACACTAGAGTACTACTCAGTGGTAAAAAACAATGACATCTTGAATTTTGCATGCAAATGGATAAAATAAGAAAATACCATCCTGAATGATGTAACCCAGACCCATAAAGGTAAATATAGTATGTACTCACTCCTAAGTGGATACTAACTATAAACAAAGGAATTGAACCTATAGTTCATGATCCTAGAGAAGCTAAGTAGCAAGGTGAACCCTAAGAAAAACATACAGATAAACCTGGAAAGTTTTCACAATGTGTACTAATCATGGATACCTCCTCTACCTATTACTGATCCACCACTTTTGTATCTATTTAGTTTTGTCTCTTATTTTTTTATAAAACCCATCAAGTCAACCTGCATTGCCTATATATTCTTGAATGTTTTGTCTTCTGCTGGAGAATGGCTGACCCACTGGGGGCTATAATTATAATCTTATTATTTAAATAATAATAAATAAATGTAATATTAAGGAAAACTACCTCTTCCAGCAGCTATCAATTCATAGTCATTATTTAGCTGGAGGTAAGAATTCATATTGAAATTTGTTCTGGCTTGAATTTACATATGTCATGTGTATGCTGTCACACCTATTATGAGTTCTTTTCTTTTTTTCTTTTTTTTTTTTTGGTTTTTCGAGATAGGGTTTCTCTGACTAGCTTTGGAGCCTGTTCTGGAATTCACTCTGTATATCAGGCTGACCTTGACCTCACAGAGATATGCTTGCCTCTGCCTCCCGAGTGCTGGGGTTAAAGGCATGCACCACCACCACCCGGCCTTTACTCATTTCTGAAAAGACAACATTCTATTCACATGATCACAGCTGCATGAGATGTTGCAAGCAGGGACTAAACTATAATGCTAACAACATATTATGAAGTCAGGGATTTAAATGTGAGTTTATTAGTGCCATGTAAATTCTACAGTGTAGTATAGAATATTTAATAACCTAACTTAGCTCATAATTCTATGGAGTTGTTTCCTTAATATGGTCATTCTGTGGTTATCTTTTTGAAAGAATTATTATATACAGATGTATTTATGAAATATGCAAAGAGGTATATCTCCATCAGATTGAAGCTTTGTGCCGAGGCACTTCTGATTCAATGCTTTTTCATATGATTTCATGTTATTATAGCTGCAATTTACTAGATTTGACCTTGATATGAAATATGCTACTTGTGTTTGGGACCCATGTACAGTGAAAACTTATTATATATCCTATTTCCTATTGAAAGCTTGCCACTTCTTTTTTTCCTCAAGAAATTTCATTAGGAACAGATTTTATTAGTAACCATTGCTGTTAATGGGGTTTCCATGGTTTAAAAAAAATAATTCTACTTACGAAACTATTTTTCTCAAAGTTGTGGTGTGATGAGAGCAAAGAGAATCAGTGACTTCTTTCTCTATAGCAATTCTCTACTACACACCCTCATAATCATTTAATTTATTTAATTTAATGATGTTCATTTGAAGGTTTTCTAGACTGCAACACCTATCACTTACCCATTTTCCTGTGTTATCTCTCTACTTTTTTATAGTTCTAATAATTTTAAGATATCTACATTTCATCATCTGTTGTATATTAATTCCTACAGTCTTCCTGGGTCATAATGTTATTTTATACTCAAAAGAGGCTGTGGCTGTGATGTAGGAGGGTCATCTGTCTATGTGTTTCTTTCATTGGTTAATAAAGAAACTGCCTTGGCTTTCAATAGGCCAGCCCTTAGGTGGGTGGAGTAGATAGAACAGAATTCTGGGAGGAAGAAAGCAGAGTGAGGCAGACCATAATGCTCTGGCCGAAGATGGACGTGGGTTAGAATCTTCCCGGTAAGCCACCACTTTGTGGTGCTATAAGATTATTAAAAATGGGTTAATTAAGATGTGAGAGTTAGCCAAGAAGAGGCTAGATATAATGTGCCATGCAGTGCTTAAATGAATACAATTTGTGTGTTGTTATTTCAGGTATAAGCTAGCTGGGCAGGAGCCAGGCGGGACGAAAAGCAGGTCCGCTCCCCAATCACTACATGGCTGCTTATTGATAACTATTTTGTATTGGGGGACTAAAACTTCTAAGTCTGATGAATTGATTTTGCAGTAAGAAAAATTTTATATGAAATGGTCTCTGAATACCCCATTTTCAAATCCCTTGAATGCTTACAGTGCATAAGTTGACATGACTTTTCTTAGAAGTCTTGAAAAGTGAACCATGAACAATGCTTAAAAAATAACATTACCAGCACCTCCAGAAGAACGAAAGAAACAAAGATGTCAAGGACAGCTGGAAACACAGAGGGCAGAAGAAATGTGGCGCAGTCAATAGAGTACTATTTACCTGCACCAGAATTAAAGGGAAAATAGACAAGGCCAAATCACTTTTCTTTTCTAATACCTGCTGGGGGAAAATGCATGTGCTTCAATTTTTCAGTGATAATTTGTTGGGTTATGATGTCAAGGCAACAAGCAAGAGCAATATGAGGCAGTGATAAGGAAAAACATTCCTGGCCCAGTTTTCTGCCTTAGAAAATGATGACAAAAGATAATAAGGGCAAAGGTTGCATTCATCCCTTTCCTGACAGACAGTACATTGTCACTTTCCTATGGGCTATATTTTTGTATGGAGTATGGGCTACTTCAGTGAAGGTCTACTGGTATGAGAGGTGTTACCAATATTTTTGAAGAAAATGTTACTGATAAAGCAAGAGACTATAATCAAGGATCCAGACATCTAAATTAAGCAGCTGAGAAGATACTTTGCCAAGCAGGGGAGAAATTTAGCTTCATTTGATCCGATGTGGAATTTCTCAAGAGGACACTAATAAGGAACTTTTTGTCAGAAAGCATTTATTCTCATAAAAGCTATTGTCAGGACAGCTGTTAGCAGCATTAGCAGCACCAATAAAAATTATGGTAACTCTCATCCTTATGTTTAAAGACTGATAAGTATGCCTCCCTGAATTAGACTCCAAAATATATTTTAAAAAGTAAGTGTAGCAATACACTCTCATGCAGTAAGCAAAAATTATATGATAGAAATCATTTTCAGAGGCTGCACTGCTAAGGACCCACTGAGCACTAAGAAGCAATGGCCCTTGTTTTACTGGTCCATTTCCACTGTATACACACTGTAGCCTCAGACTAGGGACCAGGAAAAATCCCATGGAATGCATCTAGCTTGAACTGTGATATGAACAAAAAAGACTATTTGCAGTGGTTTTAGAAAATCCATGAAACTAATCCCAAAAGCCATAAATACAGGGTTCAGATCAGAAATCAAACTAAAGCATAATGTTCTCTGCATCCTTCATTGGCTTATTCCTCAACCTCCAAGCAGTACAGCAAAGAACACCATCCTAAGAGATGAGCTGCACAACATTTCCCCAGGCATGGCAGTTCTCCTGTCTGGAAGCAAAGACTCTGCTCATTCTGGTTCTCTTTTTCTTCTTTTTTATGGTGTGGGAGAATTGTCTGTATTCTGTCAATCATGTTTTAAATAAATGCT